>JBAMCP010001347.1:0-23591 GCA_037075105.1 Lissocephala sabroskyi | reverse complement strand
GTCTCCTTCTCTATGTTACATACTTTTGCACAAACACATTATACCCTTGTACTTACAGTACAGGGTATAAAAATGGCAGGTTGTAAGTGGCAAGAGGGCGGGCAGTTGTTGAAAGCGGAAGCAGGCGCCCTCACCTAACCTCCAACAGGCCAAACAGGTCGAGGTCGTCAAGGAGTAGGCGGTGGGCGGCTGCTCGCGGGCGTGGCTGGCGGGCAGACAACAATGTAGCATAATGGCGGTAACATTGAGTGCCTACATAAGTCCTTTTAATTTGAATATTTTACGGGCGAAACTTATGTGGGTGGCGGCGTCTCCACTCAACTGATTTAAGCCGACGTCGAAGGGCAGAGGGAGGCTGGCAGATAGACGGCCGGCGAAATCTTGAGCACGTGTTGTAATTGTCAAGTGGAAGAGGCTGGCGGCGCGCACCGGAAACGGAAATGGCAACGGCACGGCAACAATGTGCCCCTGTCGCGATGTAATCGTCAATGTTGCGAAATGAAAAATTGTAGTTATCGCTGTGTCATTAATGCGATGTGTCGGTCGGCCCGGCCGCCCTGTTTGCGGTCTGTGGTTCCTCGGTTGGCTGCGCTTATCGGCGGATCTTAAGCTGCGCAGCCACCGTCGGCTCCATGTCGCTGCCTAAGCCCCCAATGACACTCGGGTCGGGGACGATAACAGAGACTCTTGCCAAGGCAACTTAAAGGAAGCTAAACGGGCGGGGGGCGGCATTTAAAGTCATTGGGCAAATTATTTTGTCATCTGACTGCACCTGAATGAGTGGAAATTGAAGTGTTCCGTGCGCGGAGGATTGATGGCAATGAGTGGAGGCTTAATCACAAGGGCATTAAGGACGACGTAGACGAGCTGGGGCAACCGTGATAAAATCGTGAATGATTTTCTCCATAATTTGGAGAGAAGAGCCCGTTAACGGCCCTGTTCGCTTAGCAGGCCAATAAGCATGTTAATCATACGCCGCGTAAGCCGGAAATAATAATAAAAAACAAGCGAACTCGTAACCAACGCACAACACAAACATTAAAAAGTCAAAGAGCCAACAAATGCCAACCAAACTCCCAAGAATCTCCTCCTCCGCCGCTGTCCTTTGTCATTGTTATTGTTGCCTGTTTCCCTCGACGTTTTTCTGAAATGCCAAATGTAATAAAACGTGTTGGTTGGCGGGGGAGTCGCCGCGTCTACGCATTTCGTATTTCATTATAGAATCAGAAGTTCCCTTGCCTTCGCTGGCTTGTTGGTTGACATTGGAAAGGTAGAAACGGCGCCATTTCGATATTTTGCTTATTAACTTTTGTGGAGGAGGCGCCTGCGATTGATCAACATTTCGCTGGTCTATTGTTGAGTTTGTTTTTGGTTTTTGCCGGCGGGCTGCCATCTGACGGCCATGATAATTTCTCCCCCTAAATTATTCATTTTTCAATTAACAGAAATCCCACGAGAAAGTCCGCTTGAGATTCCTTTGAATTTAAGATTTTCTGGCTTTGGCCACAAAAATTTCCTGGGGAATTTCAATTCAAGCGGAAGCTTTTCCCCATCCCCAGCCACGGATGCCATTGCAATTGCCCTGCCAAAATGCATTTTCGGGTAACTCGAATTTAACGCATCAGCGGAGACTACGCAGGACCATCGCCCCCCATGTCCTGCTTGCCTCGCCTGGAGTCGCTTCTCTTTCAATATATCCGCCATGCGTGGCCCACGTATTACCACTTGTCTGGTTCTCAGCACACGGCGGAGGATGCAGGACGACTCTGGGGCACATAGAGAGCGGGCGAGAGGACGTGGGGGCGCAGAGATAACGGGGTGTGTGGGTACGTGAGTTGCCGTTAGCAGCCTGGCAACATTTTCCAGTTACTTTTATTTCTTGGCGTTTTTTTTTTGCCGGCTGGGAATGGGAGGTAGCCCGGAGCTTCGAGGACGTTTTAAATTTTATCCTTTTTGGCAATTTACACGCAGCAGCAGCCCGCCGAGCCGGACCAGCGTCAGCACAACACAATTTCCGTTTTAACTGAGAATTTTCAAGTGGTTTTGGGCCTTGTCCTTACGGCTTCCTTCCACTGTGACTTTAATGACGGCATTTTTATTGTTTTCCTCCCCCGGCCAGCCGCTCGCTCGTTCTGTCATTTTGTTGCCTTTGCCTCGCTGTCATCACTTATGTACGCTCATTTAGACTTTAAATACATTTTCTTAGTTTTTTTAAACAAAAACGACGCTGATTAATTCCGTCTGTTGCTGCAGGAAAACCTCACACAGTCGCTTCTCTCTCTCTCCATTTTATTCACTCTTTTCTTGTTGGCTTTTCAATTATTCGATTAAATAAGAAGCAGCCAATGCCATTTGAAAGAAAGTAGTTGAAGGACTCTTAGGAGTACCCAGAGAGTTGCTCTTTCCGGCAATGATTGGGGAATAAAATTCATAGAAGTGATAAATTTTGAGTGCCCGACTTCGGAAGGAAGCGCGCGACATTTAATGCAGCGCACACCGGCGACGGAAACGCATGCGGCGTGGACCGGAAATGCCAGGGCAACAAACACGCAGACTGGCAGCCGGGCAATGCGATTTATTGATGGGGAAAATATGATTTTTTGAAATTTTCATGGCGACAAATGGCAAGCAGCTGGCTGCCATCAACCACCCATCAGCCAAGGCAGCCGAGGGCGGGGAGCTTGGCTGGCTCAAGTTTACATTGAGCGAAACACAGAAATAAAAGCTAAAGTTGCCATTTGTTTTGCCATTGCGACGAGGACACTCGCCAACAGGACACTCGAGTCTCAGAGGGAGCGCCGTTGGCAACAAACTAAAACGCCAAGCACAAAGTTTTGCATTCGCTGTATTTTTCTTTCAAATGCATTTTGATCTTTGTCTGCAAATACTCGAAAAATAGGAAGCCCTAGCCCAAAGGGGCGTGGCCGTGGGCGTAGCGAACATGTGTTGCCAACACAAAGTTGCCCGTTGGTCGTTCGCTGTCCGTTGCCGAAGCTCATCAGCCCAAGCACTTCAGTGTATTTGAGATGGAAGTCATTTGAATGCCCTTGCGCCCCTTGAGGAGTGCTGTAATGTCCTGGCTAGAAATTGAAATGCTCGGTTAGAATTTCTATTTTCGAGCTCTCCATTTCAATTCCCAGCAATCTGCTATCCACTTTTACTTTCCAATGAACCGCAACGAGCAACGAACAGCAGTCAAGCTTACCAGTCCCACGTCCCGCGTTTGTCGTACCCTCGTCACCTCTCGGCTGGCTTGGTCCTTGTTATAATGTCAGTTGATTGCATATTCCTTTTAGCCCGGCTTTTAGTTGAGGCTCCGTCCCTGGCCCATACGACCTCCGTGGCATTTGCCACGTTTGCATTGAAAATGGCATAAGTGTATTAAAATTGCAGTGGCCCCGGCGTTTGTCATACGCGCATGAACAGCCAGCCGGAGAATGCGACGAGTTTGTATTCAGAGCTGCGGTCCCGTGGCGTAAACTTTCCGCTTGCCAAGAACTTGCCCGCAACTTTTGTGTTGCATAAACAGTCTTAGAAATAATTTGATTTATTTGCTTGCCAGCCTACCACTCCTCCGGGTGTGAGGCTCTGCAAAGCGAATAATTGGTGGGCTCAGAAACTCGCACCGATGGCAGTGGGGAGAAATCCAGAGACCACAGCTGGGAGAGAACAGAGCACCGAAACTTTAAACTTTTTGTTTCTGGTTATGATTTCTTGATTTTAAACGAAAGTCTGGGAAGTCTTTCAGTGGTTCTCTTTATTTTTCCCAAGCTTCTTCTTATTTCTTCTTCTGTAACCAGCTTCTTGGAAAAGTCTTCCGTTTCTTCTTAAAGTTCTTCACGATTGCTGACCTTCGCCATTCTCTTTAGGCAATTTTATCTTCACCTCAGCTCATTGGAGAAGTCTTTCAGTAGTTCTCTTTATTTTACCCAAGCTTTTACTTGTTTCTTCTCCTGAAAACAAATCTAATTGAAGCTATCAGCTGCTTGGGAAAGTCTTTCAGTAGTTCTCTTTATTTTACCCAAGCTTCTTCTCCTTCAACCAAATCTAATTGAAACTACCAGCTTCTTGGAAAAGTCTTCCGTTTCTTCGTAAAGCTCCTCACGATTGCTGACCTTCTTTAGGTAATTTTATCCTCCCCTCTCGGTTTCTTTGGGGCAAATCAATCTGTAGGCCTCGTGAAATCGTTCAGTTTTGTTTTACTTCGGCTTTCAAAATGTCACCCAAAGAGCATTTCAAATTTTTCGTGTCCAATGTTTGTGGCATTGGTTTCCTGTTGATTTTAGAGCAGTTACTTTTCGAGAAACGAGAAAACTAGCAATAGAACTTCCCATGGAAGAAGATCCACCCACAGTCATTTTTATATCAGTTAGCAATCAAATTTTAGTACCTCGAACAGCCAAACTGCCGCCGCCCAAGACAAAATCAAAGCTACAGAGCTGAAAAATTTCGACTGCCCACCGATCGATTCAAATTCGAAGTCAAGTCATGGACAATGGCCATTCACTTCCGATGAAAGCTTCCTTTTTGGGCAGTCAATCATTCTGTCAATCTGTAAATGCAGCTGCCCAGGCTCAGACTTTCTTCGAGATGTTGACGTTGCCATTGAAATAACAACAGACACTAAGGACACCCAGACAGCTGAGCAGCTGGGGAGCTGAAAGAATTGAATGGATGCTTGGCAGACGATTCCATTGCGATAGTTGAAGGATTCCGGCACCTTTAACTTTTGTCTTGCCGCTCAAGGAGCTGTGGAAGGAGGATTGTTTACAAAACAGTAAAAAACCCAGGCAGCCAAATGAAAAGACGAAGAAGCTCCACCCGAAAAAACAGAACAGAAAAGAGAAATAAAGCGTGAGACCCGAAAGGGTGTGAGCGAAGGCGTTGTTCGTTGAATGAGGATTGGGGAGGGCAAAAAAGTAAACAAAACAAATTGCAAAAGAAAACTTTTTACGTGTTTCTCGTTTTCTTTGCGGAAATGCAATTTTCCAAAGCGTCTCGTGGGCGGGCGGGGGCGGCGGTCTGCCGGCCCAGCCTGGTGCGGTTGCAGTGCCGGAGTCTGGCATTGTTTTTACCGTCGTCGTAACTATTCCTTTGTTGGTCATTAAATTACGTTCTTTACCGTTTTTTATTTGAGTTTTATCCGCATGTTTCGGTTCGACTTTTCACTTGCCAGCCGGGCAGACAGGAGAGCGAATGACTTCTGGCCAGGTCAGTTCGATGGTCTGTCGGTGTGTTTTTGGGCTCTTAAAGTGCAGCAAGTCTTCTCTCTGCCAAGGACTCTTGGCAAGTGGCTCCATTGGCCCGGTCAGGGCAGAAGTCGGTGGTTGGCATAGAAAGTTGACTTTCCACCTCAATGAATCTCAATCGCCTGACAGATGGGCAGCCAGTCAGACAGCCCGTTGGAGGGCCTATTAATTTGCTTTTGCCATTGTCATTGGTCCTTGGACGAGTTCCGTTTGCTGCACAATCCGTGGCGGGTGGCGAAGCGCAATGAAATGCACTTTCTGTTTCTCGGCTTTTCCTTTTATTTTCCGTGTGTCGCTGGGTTCATTAAAAAATTTTGTGCGCATTTACAATGAATTACGAGAAGCGAGGCAGCGCCCCAGGACTCTACGACAATACGCCTTTTTCTCTGTGTGTGTGTCGGGGAGCTTTGCAAAATGGCGCCTCATTAACGTTGCGCATACGCAGCGTTGCCAGCTGCCACCACAAGCAACTCGAGGCGTTTATTGTATTAATTTACAGCCCAATTCTCCCACTGCTAGCAACCCGCTGGCCAGCCAACTTTGAGCTGCTTTGCTACTGTTACTTTTCTGCTCCTTTTTTGTTATCCTTGCGCAAAAGAAGGCGGCGGCGGGGGCTGTACTTTCGCTTGTAATCGTTTCCTGGCGCGCAAAGAATTTCGCTTAAACACGCAATTATTTTTTAAAGTACAAGAATTTCCATTTAACGCAATCAACCCGATAAGCCAGACAGCCCCCAGGACAGGTGAGCCCGCCGCACACACACGACAATCCTCCGGCTTCCTGTCGCTTTCCTTGGCTGCCTTTGTGGCTCGCTCGCGGTTTTTTTCTGCCCAAATATTCTTCAATATGCAATTTGCCATAAATTTGTAATTTACTGTCAAATTATTTTCATAAGCCATTTGCATTTATATGGGGGCCGCCACGGCTGACGTTCTTATAAGCGGGTAGCCATAATTTGACAACAGCAACCAACATATGTAGCCCCGCCAGGACCCTCCGCTCCACTCGTAAAAATCTCAAATTGATTTTCGCGCGAGTCATTAACTCGTCTAAGTGGGTGAGAGCACACGAAAGGGTATCCAAGAGGGTCTTATCGGAAGGAGAAGAGGAAGCGTGATTGCTCCCCGGCAGGGATGTAGGGAGGCTTGTGCATAATTTATAAATATGGAAAACAAGCGAGCCCCAAAAGCATTCGGCTTATTATATAAATTTGTACAGGGGGCGTGACAGTTTTTTACGACAAAGATTTTACAACGCGGGACTCTTTAAATTCATTAGAGACCATAAATCGCAAACAAAGAGCCTTGGGGCCCGAAAACAACGCTATCGTCGTTAAACAGAAACGAAATTAAAATAAAATTCCATGGTCCATAGAAAATTTAATGTCCGTTTGTTAACTATTTGCCCAAGGGATTCGATAAGCTCGCCAACAAAAAAAAAACTAAAAATTCGTGTTTTGAATTTGAAATGGAAAAATTCCCCCACCACACTAAATACAAAACTCAAGTGGCTGACTTTAAATCAAAAAATTGCTGGCCGAAATAAAGAGAAAACTAAAATTCATCAAAGCCAAAAGTTGTGGCAACAAACAAACCGAAGCAGAGCCGGGAAAATTGAGCCGGCCGGGGGGGCCAAGGGGCGCTGAGCTGCTCTTTCAAAAGGGTCGTGTGTATTTGCAATTTGATAGAAATTGTTTGGAATTTTTTCTGGTATTTTCGTTGGGTATTTTTTCGGTGTTTTTCACAATCAATCGAGCGTTCGTTCCGTGGCCCCCTGAAATTTAAACCTCATCGCTCTCTAAATGTCGAAACTTACAGTTTAATTTGCTTATCTTTTCAGTTGTTGCCCGTCAATTTGGATTAGCAACTGAAGTTCCACTGACAAGCCTGTGATGAGAAACTTTGCCGCCTCCCCGAGGCTGGTTTGTTGCAGGTAAAACTTTTCTTATTCTCTGCATGAAATTAGACAAACCCACTATGCCCAAAATGCGGCCATTAAGAATCCGACGGGGGCGACTGCTTTAATCGCCAAATTAAATTCTGCTCACTGGTGGATTTTTGAAGTCTTCCCCATTGCATATGCCTACGGGGAGGGAGAGAAAGTGAGCGAGTTGTTGATAAGATTTTCACACGCCGCGTGTGTGTGACCTACGACCCCCAATCCCCACCCCCTGCCCCGTTCTCCCGCAGAAAAGTTTGGTTGGGCGGCCGGAGGCGCGTTGGCTGTTTCTCATCATCAACACAGCGAAGGGAAGTTGGCCAAGTTTAATGCCTGCGCCTCCTCGGCAAGGTGAGAGCCCAGAAAAGTAGCAAAGCGAGTTTCGTTCCCTTCTTTTGGGTGCTTTTTTTTCGTTTTTTTGTCGGTTGAGGGGAGGGCGAAAATTTTCTAAGCTGTCTTAAAATTTCAGAAGCAAAGTTGTGCACACGTCGGCCCGTCAGCCCCTCCGGCCGTTGACTGTGTCACATGAGCAGATCAACAGATTAAACGAAAGTTTTTCTGCTCTTGTTAATTCCCTTAGGTGATTTCTATGCCCCTCGGCGGGTTTGCGCGGCATATAAAACATTTTCTATTGTCTGTCGTTTAGGGCGAAATGTCCTCTGTGATTGTGGTTTTTAATGACAGCCTAGATAGCCCGGTTGGGTTTTTATGGCCCTGGCCACCTTTGCCGGTGCGTCACCGGATATTTCGGGGGCCTTAATGGGATTTACGAGGCGATATCCCCGGCAACCTTCAAAATAAGCCCAGAGCCAGCAACAGGACTCAAATCTCACACAAATCGAGTGCACTTTGCCCTGTCAGCGTTAACGAGTGCCGTCGGCGGCTCGAGGAGCTAGCGAAGTGTAACTGTTGCCGGGTCCTTGCTGCTTATGACATTCATTTGAGCCTGGCTCGCTTGTCATTACCATGCAGCCTCAAGGACGTCAATCGAGGGCGGGCAGAAAAAATTCCCGTACTCCAAATAATTTGTGGGCCTGATTATATACTAGAATCGTCGTTGTAGGCGAGCTCCTCGTATTACCAGAGCTTGTGTAATTAAGGCTGCGTGGGCCGTCGCCTAACCGCACAATCAATCTCAAGTTGTCTGAAAGTGGCAACTGTGCGTGCGGCACCACCGCCCCCCGCCCACACCCTTGATGTAGACCAAAAATAGATTTATCACAAAAGTGTTGAGCCAGCAAGCAACCCGACCCAAGCGGCTGGCTCGTTCCTTCGACTTCAAATCGATTTTAATAAAACAGGCTTCAGTCAATCGCCTCCCCTAAAATCAAGTATACGCCTGGTGCCAAAGCCAGCCGTTGCCTGCCGTGGTAATGGAAACTATTTACTCTCTGGCATTTTCATTAATGGTAAATTTTCATCAAATTTAACGCACTTCCTGCCAACAGCTGCCCGGAATCGACGAGGCCCGGCTAATTGCTTGAAAATCAATTGTCGCAATTGTCGGAGGCAAAATAGGTAAACTGCCGGCTGCCTGGCTGGCCCGGCCGGGTCGTGGCAGCGGCTGGCTGCTGAAATGTAATAAAGAACGTTTCCCAAAATTAAGTATGTTAATTTAAATTTGAACATTTGAATGAATTTGATTCCGGCAACTCATCATCCGACGGCTGTTCTTGTGGGTATTCCATCAAAATGAGTAAGAATTTCCCAGGCCGGCTGAGTTTTCAGGGGAATTTTATGGTCTCAGCTTTATTCTCTTTCTCTTCTACGCTTTGGCATCCCTTAATGAAGGGGAATGCCAATCGACGGCCAGGGAAACTGCCGGGCGTCGTATAATCAACGCCATGACCATCAAATTAACAAAACGGATTCAAATTAGCGGACAGAAACGAAAGCGAAAAAAAGGCTTGACTTGGAAAATTCTAATAAACTTGATTTTCATGCACTAAGCTTGGGGAAAAAACAGGGCGTATTTGCTGCCAGAGGTGGGGAAGTCTGGAGGTGGGGAAATCTGGGGGAGGGAATGCTTGAAAGAGTCTGGGAAAACGTCTTTAATGTGGGGTTACCTTGGCTGCTTATCATGCTAATATTCTTGTCGGCAGGCATCTGAAGTGTTCTTGAAAAGTCTTTGGTCTGATCTGATCTTTTGTGAATGTTATGGCTTTGATTTCTAGTCTAATTGTCAAAGATTAGAAGAGAAGAATCTCAACTATAATGCTATAAGTTCTTTTCAATGATCGAAGGGCCTTAAAACCCAAGTTCATCTAATATTTAAATAGAGAATTGCTTTCCTCTCCATCTTCCGCGTTCTTAAGCTTGGAGAGAATTTTCCGAGCTCCACTGGCTTCCATAAATTGTTTTATCTCATAATTAAAGAGCATATTTCGAAAGATTGCGCTCCCCTGAAAATATCTCTCACCTTTACAGTATTTGAGCTTCGATGCTTCAAATTGAGAAGCTGTCTCGTCTTGTCTTCCTATCATTGCTTGGGTGAGGTAGCCTGTCAATTTTTATGTCAATTTGAATGCCGGGCAATCTCATCGCTCGTTTTGTACACCTTCGTCTAGCCTACTGATGGCTGACAGTGGCCACAGGTTGCTGCAGGGACGTCGTTTTTCCCCCTGACATGAAACTCGAAACTCCGTCGTGGCATCTCTTCGTTTTCAAATATTTTATTTTTTTTTATGAATTCATTTCCGTTCATTTACGGTTGATGTGGTGGCGGCCCACCAGCCTTTATGCCTTTTCACACACCGCCTACCGGGGAACAGTTAACAAGCTCTGTAATTAAGTTAAACTGGCTGGCTTCGTTCCTGGAAGCTGCGCCACTTGAAGCATTTGGCGGAGGAGAGGCAGGGAACACACATAAACATATGCGAAGTTGGCATTGTTGGCTTGGCCAGGCCAAGTGTGAAATGAGTGTGTTTACCTAACGGTAATACAAGCACCGTTAACTGGATGGCATTAGTCGTCATTTTGAATCAACAGTCAACAGTGTGAAGTGCCCGGTCGCTTGGTTGCCCTGCCTCGAGTGATGCTCGAGGGATGGACGCCCCGCTCCTCCTGCCCATCGTTCTGTTGGTTCTCGGAGGCGGATCGGAAGTTAATCCTGCAGTTTTCGCTTGCGTTAAGCGGCTGTCACAGTGCGGCAAGCAAAGTGCTTTTTAATTTATAACTTAATTCGAAACCATAAGAACATAAAAACGGATTGCGGACCCCATCGTCATCCGCCGCGCCTCGTAAGCTGTTGCTCGCACGCACGCCCGCACCGGCCCCCATCCTCTTCCTTTTCAACTCGTGGCAAAAACAATAAACGACGGTGGCCCGAGGCAAAGTAGGTGCACCCCCAAAAACGGCAAAAAAAAAAACCGACCACGACTGTGGCAGCAATGGAAAATGCCAACGTGGGGAAGGCGGGCAACCGGCAAGGAAACAAAAAGGCGTCACACATGGGTCCGGGCCATTATTAAAAGGGGGTCTGGGGGAACGGACGTTGAGCCTTGGAGTCGCTTGGAATATTAATTAATTTCTTTTACGCGAGCCTGCGCGCCACCACAACTAAGAATGGCACAATTCCCTGTGATATAGCGAGCTCCTAGAATTATGCTATAAATATTTAACTTGCCACATTAATACGACGGCAGCGGCAGCGCCAACGCCAACAGAGACGGCGGCAAGGACGAGTCTGAAGCGGACGACATGGTCGAGAGCCACGACGTTGACGGGAATAACAAGAACGGCACTGGTAAAAGGCAGACTGCTCACAACAGTGGGATCGAGGAGTCTATGACAACAGGGCTAGACGGATAGGAAAATAGTTGGTTAGAATTGTGTAGGGTGGACTTTTTTAATCTGATTTACCTATAGGAAGTATTTATGGGGATTTGGAGATTATTTCTTCCTGTTCTTCAAACATAAACCGATCGTTTTCTAGGCTTTCCGTTTTCTGTATAATTCCCTTTGACTCTTTGGAACTTAGCAGAGTGTCAGCTTCTCTCTCGGCTTCTTGGATTCGTAAGATTTACAAGGTTGAGTCAAAAAAATGAGATTCGTCTTCCTTCTGCCTTCTTTTTTGGCCTTGATGAATCCCTAACCTCCAGAAATCTTCTCGGCTCGTCTACCTACTCATTCTCTGTTCCTTTTTTATTTCTTTCTTGCCTTTGCTCATCTCCGGACTTTCCTTTAAATTCTTTTTAAGCTTGTCTCACGCTACTTTGCATTTTCTTCAATTTCCCATACCAAAAGTCTCCTAAAAAGTCTCACTCAAGCCTCTCTATTCTCCTCCTTCATAGATAGATTCTCAGGCCCACTGTGCCAAGGGAATCTTTTGGTTTGCGTCATGTTGGCGACGCGGTTGCCAACGTCGCCATGTTAATGAATTTCAATATGGCGTCAGTCAACGGCAGACAAGCACCAGCGCCCAGATTCCCTTTCTTCTGCCAACAAAGCGGCGTGGCAGTATGTGTGTGGATTTTTTTTTTGTGAAATCCTTAAATCCTTGCACTTGATGGCTGTTAATTAAAAGACGCTTAGAAAAGTGTCGCCAACTTTGAGACAAAGGCGACCGCGTCGCGCATTTTGAGAGCCAAAGTGGCCCCCCCAAGTCCCCCTGTGTTGGCGGGTTCAACGTCTGCCATGAATCAAAAACTGCTTGAAAATTTACTACAGTTTTCAACCCAAAAATCTAAAGCCCACTAGACCTGCCACTCCCGTCCGCCCGCCCACACATTTCTATGCCCAGAGCATTGGCTTTTGTCTCACCGCCGCCAACCTGGCGAAGGGGAGCCGACAGGAGGCTGACGTGACGGAACTCCGCACATGTTTGCCATATTAAAACGGCAAAGCTAAAGAAACCAACTCACAGAAATCTTAAGTGTCATTTCAATTGGTGTCTGGAGAGTTCCGGACGAGGCTCCCCTGCCCTGGGATGAATTCTTTGGGCTGAAAGTTTGCCTGGCTTACAATTTGTGGAACGGTCGGCCCAGGAGATTTATTATTTTCGAATTTATTATTTTGTATCTTATGCAAATCGGCATTTGAATGCAAAAGTTTTGATTTGAGCTCGCGAGCGCGACGCGCCGGCGGTTGGAAAATTCACAAAGATTCCCACAACTTAAATCACTCGGGTAATTGGCATCGATTGGTGTCTATGAACTTTTTGGCCCAAAAAATTGTGTCAAAGTTTTCTCTGCCTGGCAGGGGAGAAAGTTGATGGCCTTACAATCGCATTGAGGGGAAAAGAAAGGAGGAATTGGGGTAGCTAAAAAATAATTTGAATAGCGGGCATTGATTCGTAAGATTTATAAGGTTGATTCATAAAAATGAGATCCGTTTCTGGAAATTCTTTTCCTGGGAAAGAATAATTTGAAATGTGGTTTCTTAAAAGTTCCTTTCTTTCTGCTGTCCGGTTGGGTTCATCAGCTCTTCCATGTTTTTATGTTCTGACAACTAAATTCGTTTCAAATCAGATGGTTAATTTCTCTAACTGGTATCAGGCTTGGTTTGGAAATGTAAGCGAAGAGAAACCTGCGGCCGAGCCGGTGAATTCGATGGGCCAAACACTCAACGATCTGAACGTGGACTTTGGGGAACTGATGTGGCATCGAGTCGATTTGGAGGCCGTAATGGAATCACAGGAAAGATTTTTAGCCAGAAGCTCGGGCCAGGGACGGGTGATTATCCTGCAGGGCCGTCGATTAAGGCATCCCGCACTCGATATTGGCGATTAGGCGTCGGCCAAGACCAAAAATGCCATTCTGCCTTCCACTTGAACCAATTAAACGCAATTTAGTTGAAAGAAAACTGGTGAAACTGTCCGGAGTCCGGCCTCGTCGGAGCTGGCTGGGCAAAACAATTTTCGGCATTTCTCTTTGAGTCCAGGCCATTAAATGCCTACTATATGTGGCAACAATGGACTTAGGCGGGCGCTGGCAGGCGGCACGAAAAAATACACAAAAATATCGCCTGAAATTGGAGGCAAAAACTGCAGCCCATCAGAGCACCGTAGCGGCGCTGGTATGCGGGTGGGCAGAACAGAAATATGGACAGAAAAATACTCTCTTCGAGGCAAACTAATCACAAATTCCTTTACCAGGCGGGAGCAGCTGAATTTCCCAAATTTTCATAAACTGTTTTGCGTTCTTTTTTCATTCCTTTCGAAGAATCGCTTGAGGTTTATTGCTTTTTAAGGAAAGAGCATCTCTAATGTCGAGACGGCTTAGGAAGCTGCAATCTGTCTACTGTTCTCCTGTGTGTTTGTGTTGTGTGGCAGAGCCAGAAGATTGCCCTGCGGCCCAGTGGCAAATGACATTTCGTTCCATTATCGGTCAGAGTCTTTGTTTTCTCGGGGGCTCTTTTTTCCCTGAAAGTGAGCATTGCAGTTAGAGGCGTTGAGGCTAATAAAGGCGTAGGCTAAAAAAATTAAAGGCCAGCTGAAAAGAGCGTAAAGTTACGGGCAACGGGGGCCGACGGGCTCTGTAAACTTTAAGCTCATCCGAAAAGCCGGGCAACTGTCGGACAACCCGCTTGCCGTGCCAAAATAAAAAGACCCACAAAATCCATTTAGACACAGCCAGTGGCAACGCAGCAGGCCGTCTGTCCTTCCACTCCTCGACGCTGCCTGGACCGAAAAAATATACCCTTTTAAAGAGGCTGGCATAAAAGTTGCTTCCGCTGCCTCCGGCTGCCGTTGATGGTGATGGCAATGCAACGAGCAGACGCTCCTGCTCGGCCCGAAAAGGGCCAACAAAACTATTAAAATGCCGGCGACACCATACATTATTTATTTCTCCTCTCTTCACGAGTGTGTGTGTGTGTGTTTGTTTATAGTTTCCAGTTGCGTTCTATTCGTTATTTGGGGCTTTCTATGTCTGCGGTGAAAGCCAACGCGGCGGAAGCTGTACAGCGCCAGGGAGCGAGGGGGCGGGCACGCTCTCAGGTTCGTTTGGCTGAGCCCACAACGGAAATAGAAATCCCTTAACAGAAAATCGGGCAGAAATAAAATTTTCACTTTAGGCAACAGCAACAATTTCATGTTGTTATGCAGAAGAGCCCCCAGGAGCGTCGGCCGCCACCGCCACCAACCGGCGCAGCCACTGCCACCAGGCCAGCCAGAGTGCCAACCACTGGCGAGTGGAGTTAGCCGTGCATGCGGCCGTAATGACGCGCAACGCCTGTTGGCCTATTGGCCGCCGCTGCCGCCATCGTCTGCATGTCGGACTTGGCCAGCATTTTGGGCATTTTCGGGCTGCATTTGGCAAAGCGACAAAGTAAATGAGCCTGGCCACAGCCTCCCTCTCCTCTCCTCTCCGGTGGTCCCTTTGGGCTAACCTCGGTCTGGCTAGTGACAAGTTTATTTGTGAGACTGCCGGCGACCAACTGGGCGCATTAAGTTGCTTTGTGTATTTTATTTTGGGCATTTCCGTTGCCAACCAGACCAGCCGGCTGTCCGTTTGTCATTAGCCTGCGGCTGGGGAGATCAAAGTCCGCAGAATGGTTGGTGTTGTCCTTGGAATTTTTTCTCTCATTGAATTTTATTCGTTTTCCCATTTACCATTCGCCGCCTGACCAGCGCAAATATTTTTCAATTAATTTTCATTTCATTTTGCTTGTCGCGCAAGCAACGCAAAACTTTTCCCCACCTGCATTCTTCCAAGGTGTTTCGAGGGCGGCAATTCCCGCTATGCGTGGTCCTCTCAAGGAAGCCCTTGGGGCGGGTGGATGGTGAATGACAAACGCCCGGCACTTAATTTGCTGGATTTACATAAAATTGCCCAGTCAAGGATGGACGGCTGGACGGACGGACGGGCGACCGGCAGGTGACTGCCAGTTGCTGTCATTATGGAAAATTATGGAGGCCTCCAAACTTTACAATGGCGGTGACAAAAGTTTTTCCAGGGGACAATATGTCGTCGGAGGTCGGCCGACGCAATTTATTTTATTTCCAAGTATTTTTATTTTATTTTTTATTATTAAAAAAAAACAGGAAATGCGCTTAAGCTATTAAAAAAGAATTTAGAAAGAATCCCAGCGAGCGGTGGCGGTGCCGCTGCCGTTGGCGTCCTGCAGGTGCGCTGAAACTTTCACCTGAAACGAAAGTATGAGCCGCATGGGGGGCAGCGTCAGGGAGAAGATAAATTACAACTCCCCATGATTAATGACTGCCGAATAGGCTGGGAAGCTGGAAGGACAAACTCGTCATCATCATCAGCAGCGACCGCTGCCGCTTGCTGTCGCATTTTGAACTTTGCTTTTAATTCGAATCCATAAAAATGCCCCAGAGAAAAGTTGCGACGGCGCGTGTGTGCCACGCCAAATGAGTTGTAATTTGAGGTGCTTAATTAGTTTCCGGTTCGCACGGGGTTAAAAATGAATCAATTAGAGGGACAGGCAACCCACCGTCGTCTGCCAAACAAATTTGCCCAGGACAAACACAGACGCGCACCGAGTAAGCAAACAGTGAGGATCTCGGGGCCTTCAAATGGCTTTCATTGCAATTGACACAAGAAATTTTGCAATGAAAACACCAGGAGACTCGATTCCCGCGCAATCCGCAATAAAGGAATTTTCAATATCGCCATGCGTGGCACGACACGTTGGGTGGGTGGCCGGTCGGCCAGTGCAAATAAAAATTAAACACACCGCGGCAGAGACTTTCAGCCACTCAATTCGTCAGTCAGTCGGGCAATCGATAATTGCCTGGCCCGGGGCCTGCCGTTGCCAACTATGCAAATGGCACCCGGCGCCAGTCAATTGCGGGAGGAAGGCCTAAAATTTCATTGATTTGGGCGGCCCGCTTGCCGCGTTTGCTTGCCAAAAATTTGACCAGCCACAAAATTACATTTCACCCCAACCAAACTGGGGGGATTAAAACGAAACCCCATCGCAGTCTGCGGCCTATCGTGTAATGCAATTGAATTCCATTTTGAAGCCGTGTAGGCAATTGAAATTTGAGGGGGGAACGAACACCAATTTGGTCAGGGAATTCACACTGAAATATTTGAAACATTTTGAAATTATTGCTTCAAATATTTCGCACCTGCCCCGCAGGTCAACAGAGGCGATTGGGGGGAAAGGAATGCGATTTTCGGCCCTGATAGAAAGTTGAATTGGGAATTTGCAATTTACCCAAAACTGTAGGCCTGCCATTCTCAATCACCGCTGGCGAAATGTCTTTATTTTTTTTCGAATTTATATTTTTATTTCGATTTTTTTAATTAACCAAAAATTAGCATACCACAATTATAATTAAGTTGCCCTGGCAACCCGAATCATTGAGTTATTTCCCTCGCCCCTCGAAATTGTTAATTTTGTATTGCGGTTGGGAATTTTGCAAGCGTGCCAAATGAGCCAAAAATTCACAAGCCCCCCACCCGCCACGCCCACCCAGAAAAAAGTACACAAAACAATACAAAATTTTGCTAATAAATAAACACACACAGGATCAATGTATGCGCGCGCATCGGTGTGTGTGTGTGGGTGTGCCTGCCGTTGGCATATTTAGTTTAGTAAATTTCATTTAAACAAATTGTATTTGAAGTTTATCTGCAGTTGATGGCAAAATCCAATTAAATGGACAGTCGAGTTGATGACCAAAATACAAAAAAAAGGCAGAAAGCCAGTGACCCAGTTTTTCCCAGGAAGGCGTGGAAACTAATGCAGATTTCTATGCAGATTTCTCCGCTTCACCCCCGCAGGCAACTAGCTTAGTTGCTTTCTCAGTAACGCTGTGTGTGTGTGTGTGTGTGTGGCACACCTGCTGACTTAACTGTGATTACTTAAACGTGAGCGCAGCTGTCGCTTTGCTCGGTTAGTTTAGGACTTTTTACAGCCACCAAAGCAAAGTAGCAAAGAAGTGACTTCTTCGTTGGGCTGAGGGAGGGGGCGGGGGGTGTTAAGGGTGTTGGGTAAGTGTCCCTTTAACGACTTGCAAGAGGGTGGAACTGCAGTCCCAGCAACTGGGGGAACTTTATTGTGATTTCATAGAGCAGCTTAAGAGCCAAAGAAGCTCACAAATTTTCCACTTTAATTGCTGGCAATTTACACACACACACATCGCTCACCTACGGCAACAAAATCAGAGTCATAATAAATGCATTCCCATTTATCACGGCCAGGATATCAGACCCAAAAAAGAGAGGACGCTGTCGGCATTAACAACTTCACAGCTAATCAAACAAAACGTGCAAGGACAACGGCAGCCACAATGCCACCAACGAGGCGTTGATAACTCGAGAGCCGAAACATCGGCCATCGAACAGCAAACAGCAGCCAACCCGAAAAAAAACACAGAAAGAAGAGCGCCCACAAACGGCACAGCCGGGCCAGCAACGACGACAGCCAATCGCTGGTCAATATTTATAACGAAAACACACCCACACACACAGAGAACTGCAAGGAAGAGTGGCTCGTGTGTGTGGACGGGAGGATGATTGATATCACTTGTCAATATTCCATAAAATGTTGATTTGTTCATTTTGATTGTTTACATGCATCACAAATGCCAGCCAGCCAACCGACCAACCGACGGGCCAATCGAGCCGACTGATTTTCCCAGCCGATGGGCCGGGGGGAGGACGAAATGTTGATTATGAAATGTATGCAAGGCGGTGGAGGTTTGGGCGGCTCGCCGACGACACATTCATCAATTTAACAGCAGGACTCTTGGCAACGGGCAACCGTCTAAGCGCCCCGAAAATTCTGCTTATGAGTTGCCATTTTTTTTTTTACTTTTGACGGCAGTGAATAATTTTCCTGCTGCCTTGATTGCTTTGCTGCCTCCTGCGGAGCGAAAATTTCTTTGGCAATTCTATTTCTTTTTTTCATTTCCATTTTTCTGCTTTTCTCGATTGCAGGACTTTTCGGACAACTAAACTGGGGCGACTGCCTAATTGAAATGAGCAAGGTAAGTGAGTAAAAACTGAGAAAGGGCAAAGAAATTACGCACACGCCCCGTGGCGCAGGCACCAGACAGCCACACGTGGGGGAGTTAAAATAAAACAGACGGCAAAATGCAAATACGAAGAAACTTTCCTTCAACTGTCCTTGGCAATTATAAAACCCCAAAACATTACCTTTGACGCAGCTGGCAAAGGAAATGCTAATTGAATTCCCTGATCAAGTCACCGGAAATGCAAGGCACCGCAAAGTTGCTTCGCTGTTGCCGTCGGAACCGCAAACATTAGAAGCCATTGAAGGACAAAAAGGGATCTTCTATCGGGGGATATACGATGCCATTTGTTGCACTTTTTTTCCGCTTCCATGTCTGCAGCTATCGCACATTATACGTCCATTTATCCAGCTTTGGTTGGAGGAATATTTTCCCTACTCACTTGTCCTTGCCATGCCGCCACCAGCCACCCTGTCCTTTGGCAAGTGAGTGGCTGTTGTGTCAACGGCAATTTCATTCGGGTCTGTCGACTTGTCGTCTGCTCTCTGCTTCTCTGCTATTGATGGCTCAGCATTTATACTTGTCGTTCAATGTCCAGGCGATATATATTCTCCCTCCACTTTAGCCCCCCTCGCCTCGCCTCGCTGCACTTGATGACTTTTCAAAGCTCGAACTTCGGAGCCTTAAATCGTCCGTTCCTCGTGAAAGCATCAATGTTGGCGTTAAGTTATTTGACCATGTCAACCAAACAGACCCATACAAGTCGCCCTTCTGTCTCTCTGGCCAACTGTCCGTCCTGTGATTTATAATTATGTCTTAAACGACAAAGCCAGCGACCGATCTGGTCTGATATCTGGGCGGCCAGCGAGCCTTTATCTCTTTGAGTTATTCGCGACGGCGGTTAAATGACGATTGTCGGTTTGCTTTCTGGCCATATAAATATTTGCAAATGTTTCACTTTAATGCCAAAGAGCTTAGTCCCGGCTCGCTTTTTTATATCCTCTGTTCGGCTCGGTTTTTTGTTTTGCTCGCCCAGGGAAGAGTCCTGTGGGGGACGATAGTTCAAAAGCCGCTTATGGGCTTGTAATCCGTGTACAGGTTTGTTTGGCTTTCGGTCTACCTCATATGACGATGCGTGGTGGGTTGCTTGTCATGCAGTCAATTGTTTTTTATAGAATACTCTATATTCTGTCCGACAGCTCATACATATGTCTGTCTGCGTGGATGTACGTGGAGATGACGAGTGCTGCCTCATTAACTGCCCGGTTCTTATGGATTAATTCCTCAGAACCATCTGACCTGCTCTGAGGAACCCTAAGCTTCGCCCGGATTTAAGGTTTCATTGTTGTCTTGTTCTTATAAAGCTTACCGGTCTACCCCTCTCTCGCTCTTTCTCTCTCTCTCTCTCTCTCTCTCTCTCTCTCTCTCTCTCTCTCACTCTCTCTCTCGAAGAGCACAAGATTATGAAGGCTACAATCTCCAAAGATCTTTACAGCTGCTCACTATAAAGTTCTTAAACGAAAACTCTCTGAATTATCTCCAATAATCCAGAATGCTCGCTGCAGTCTGAGCTCTCATATCATATAAACGATATCTTCTATGTTCAGTCCACTAAAATTAAACCTACAAAACTTAGAGAGCTCTCTGGATGCTTGAGAATTGTTTAAAAAAGAAACAAAAGATTTCTGGGCCTTTCAGGACTGCAATCTGCATTCTCAGAGCCTCCCAAGGGCATCTGCCAGTCGACTTGGCTTTCAGTGAATCTTTTTTTACCTTCATAGAGGATGGCGGATTATTTGTTGACTTTGTAACTGGGATTTCCCAAATTATTTATATGCCAGCTGCCGAGCATTGAACTCTCGCTCCATTTGTGCCCACCCAGTCAAAGGGACGGGACGACAATCATTTCGTTCTTTTGTGGGAAGAGAAAAACTTGACACCCGCTCGTTTTTTAATCCATGTTAATTTTCGAGGAGCCACTCGTTCGTCCTTCGCTGGCTTCGCTATGCAGATTTTCTTCTTGTTTTTTTTTAGCATTCAGTAGATTGTCGGACAATTTTCTTTCGCTGAGGAAGGAGGGCGGGCGCGCGCGAAGCGACTGGAATTAAAATTAATGAAGTTGCGACTGAGGCGACTCCAGACAATGGCCCCGTCGTCCGTGGGACGCACAAAAATCCACACCGAAAGAAGCACAAAATCTTAATCGTGATCTTATTACGCGCGTTAATTACGAAATACATAAAAAAGCAGAAGCCCCGGGAAGGGCAGAGTTGGCCGGCGTCCTTGTTTATGGTCAAGCTGCAGATTCGCTTGAGACCCTTGGCCGCATTCGGGGACGGTTGGTTGGCTGGCTAGAAATTAAGAAAATGAATGACGCATAGATAAGCAAGATGCAATGTTGCGCATTTTGTGGGTTGCGTTTTATAAGGTTCTTTTTTTTTTGCTGCTGGTGGCGCTGCCAGTCGCCCTTGGCTTGGCCGGCCAAGTTTTATGGGCAGTGGGGCAAGTTTGTTGCCACTTGCGCAGTTTTTCATTAGAACAAAGCCATGCAGCGCGCAACATTTAACATGCAACCGGGAATTTTAATCAGGGCGGAAGAGGCGAAGACAGCCAAGCCAACAAAACTGCTGAGAAACTACCAAATAAGCCAGAATGCATGGCTGCCAAGCCGGGCAGTCGAGAGTGCCGCTCTATCAAGAAAATGCTGCCTTGGGGAAGAAAGAAAATTGATTAGCCCGCGGCAGGACTTACCAAGGAAAATCGCACAGCAGAAGAACAATAAACCAGAGCAGAGAGTGGCCAAGGAATTCTACTTTAAGGCCTTCAAGAATCTTTAGTTCCCGTCTTCTCATTTTTCACTCGACCCGCTCTCCTACTTTTAATTTCCTTCGACATGTTCTACATCTTTTCTGGCTGCTGGGAAAATTTCAATTACGTTTTTTTGTGCATTTTATATTCGCGTTAAGGACCTCAACCGATCCAAATTGCCTTTCGTTTGGGATCGACGCGCTGTCTGCCCTCAAGACTCTTGAGGCTTAATTTCCCCATCCTCTGCCGGGCGCGCTCTCTCATTATTCTTGATTTTTTTCGGGGGCCACTGTCTGCTAAACTTTTCCTCGACTCTTTGATGATGTCCCCCGGCTGTGCCACTGCAGTGGCCACTTCAGTTTATCATTTGTGCCGGAGACGTCGCCCGGCTCTCGTTGGCCATTAACCATCCACGCACTTGATTATGTGCATTTACAGTGAAATTAATTTCTACTTTCGAGCACCGTCGCCTCCGCCTCTTCCTGCAGCTCCACAGAAAGTTCCTTCCAGGCTTGACAATTAGCCGGCCGGGCGAGGAGTTGGGCGAAAAATGGATTAAAATCCTCGAGAAAAAAAGACGAGAACGGAAATGTCGCCAGTGGTGACATCGCCGCCAGTGTCCCTCGTTTTTTGGGGTATTTTCGGCACAAGTGTGTGAATAAGCGGCTTAAAAAACTGCCACGCCTTGGGGGCGGGCCACTTGGCCTGTTTTATCACATTAGCCGTGCGTTCGAGTATATGAAATTTATTTCCAAACTTTTAACGAGCTTTTTTCTTGCTCGCCGCCGCCGCCGCCCTTTCCTCTCCCTTATTTTGTGGCCGCAAGGAAAAAAGAAAATGAGGTAAAGAGGTAGCCGTGGAATGCATAAATTGTCCTTCAGTTGGCAACTTTAAGCGACGCAGAAAATGAGCAAATTTTCTGCAGCTTAAATGGGCGAAAGGTTTTAGGACAGTTGAGGAGATATTTCCACCAGGTTCGGTTAGGTTTCGGCGTCCCAGTTAACCTTCAGCTAGTTGGCAGCTCAAGTCTCTGATCATTTGTTCCCTTGGCTTCTTCTTCGCGGTATTTCTTTCCCTGATCTTCATCAAATCGAATCACTGACGCTGGTTTTTGTTTTCCTACCAATCGTTTCTACCAGCTGGCAACTGTCCCGGAAAACATATGCCTCTCAATGTGCGGAACATCCCTTTATTTCTGGTGGGGAAACGATGTAAGTCGGAATTTAATAATTTCATATTTACAACCTGTTACGGCGTCAATTCTCACACATACTTAAATGAAATTTACCGTAAAAAGCGAGAGAAACAAATCAAGCAGGGGTGGGGAAAAAGGGGAGACGAAGTCTAAAAATGACTAACGAGTTGGGATGCGGTCCGGGGGAAGGACACCACAATAACCGGGAGCTACGGTCCTGGCAGCAACAAAAATATAAGGAGAAAAAGCACCACAAACCTTTTTTATTGATGCTTTTTACATGTCATAAAATATTTTTATAACGTGCCACGCCCTCCACCGAGCTTACCAGCCGCCAAGCTCCATCAGGAGAACAAATGTAAATGTAGAAACATTTTGTAAATGCGCACAAGAACGAACATTAAAAACACTCAGCCCTTCGCACTCCACACCCCCGCACACCCACAACCAATGCCTTTCACTTTGCCAGCGTCTGTCGTCTGGGCAGCCAAAGAACCGTAACGGACAGGGAACCGGCCGGACCTTCGCTCTCGTCCTCTCATGTGTAGTGGCATTTGCATTTACATGAAAGTAACCACAAATGAAATTTTAACAATTTGAACTTCTCTGAAGTGTCTCTCCAGCGGGGCCAAAACTCTCCCTTTCTCTCGGTCTCGGTCTCCCTGCCTCGAATGCTTTTCACCTATCCATTTAGTAAAGTCATAAATTTACAAAGCATAATTTTTCATAAGCCCTCTCACCTCACTCGCACTTACACACACAGAGACAGACACCCTGCGCATCCATAAAATATCATTTTCTCTGTCCTGGCGCCCGGAGCCCCCGCAGATGCTTTCATCATTTTGTTTAGCATACTTTTTGGGGAAACATGGCAACTCATTTGGCTGGTTGTGTGGCGTGCGTGTGTTTGGAATTCCTGTCAAGTCGCTGTGGTGTCCCCCGGCCGCCGCTCGGCATGTAGAGTTCATAAAGATATCAATGAATTTACGCCGGCATGCGGATAAGACCGGGGAACCAAAAAATGCCCGGGATAAAAAGGTTTTCTCGCTCGTGGTGCTCCCCAATCGGCCCTACTTTTTGCTTATGCTGGGCAAATAAATTTTATTTAGATATTTTCGTCCTGCATTTCAAATGCTTAGCGGTTGAAATGCGTTCCTTTTTTCTGCCTCGCCTCCTCATCCTTCTCCTGCCATCAGCCAAATAGTTTTGCATATAACGTTAGGGAATTTGGAATGCCGACGTCGTTTTGATGTGGCAATCAGAAGGCAGCTGCCATTGTCTCTCGCAGCGGGCCAGCCCCAAATTGAATTGTATGCTCGGTGATTAGTGTCATCCTTGATTCTATTTTCTCCACATCGATTGGGGTCAGCATTTCGATCAATGACAGGCGGGCGAAACCGACCACCAGCATCAGTGGCCACGTTGAATTTTTTTTTTTTTATATTTTATATATTGAAACGATTACCAATAAATCTTAACAATATAAATTAGCTATTTTATGAAAAAGAATAAT
>JBAMCP010001346.1:0-23597 GCA_037075105.1 Lissocephala sabroskyi | reverse complement strand
CCATTTGGAATTTGGGGCAACTTCAGCGTGGTATGCACTTGAGGAGGAATTGGGTCGGAAAACAGCAGACGACCGTCACAGAATTCTGCAGTCTCAGGCAGGCCAAAGTGTTATACAGTTGGGAGACTTTAACTGTTATACGCCGAAGTCGCTATACTGAGGCTATTATACACCTCGACTGACCCGTTTGGAGCCTAACCGATTTCTCCATATTCCTTAAATCGACTGATAACTTTCATCTGTTATACGCGACAACCCTTACACGAGATATCTCTTATACGCGAGAACTGTTATACACCTCAACTGTCATATGCCTAAGCCGATTGCTAAACCTTCCCCGGCTGTGATGCATTTGAACTGCTAAACATGATAAATTGTTATATGCGAAAACTGTTGTATAGTATGCCTAAGCTGATTGCTCCATATGCCCTAACTGTTATACGACTTAACTGTTATACACATAATCTGTTATATGCCTTCGCCGATTGATGTTAATGGGTGTGATACATTGTAGCTTTTATACACATAAACTCTTAAAATCTTCAACTGTTATACGTCGCAGCTGTTATATGGGAAAACTGTTATACATATAAGGTGTCATACACAAGAACTATAAAACACCTCAACAGCTAGCCGATTGCACCACAATCCCCAGCACGGCTGGTATATATCAACTGTTATACGTATCAACTGTTATACACCTCAACTGTTATACACCTCTAAATAATCCGACAGCAACACACATAAATTGGGACAGTTTCATTTCATTTTCCTTAAGACCAAAGTGTTATACACCTGCCTCAACTGTTATAATCTAAAGTCAAGCCAAATCCAAGCTACTCCACGACATAGACTAGATTCCTGCCGAGATTGACCTTTTGTCCGTCCTCCACGAGAGTGATCTGCCGGTTGTCCACGTCCAGGACAAAAGAGCCATCCCTCAGCACAGTCTTGCCTGTCTTGTAGTCCTGGAAAACGGGGATCTGCCGAGGACCCAACACAGGATCATTATAGCGCCAGATCTTCAGGGCCGACAAGTCCGTCTTCAGGCCAATCAACTTGGCCAGCTTCTCGCGCAGGCTCTTCACGCTGTCGCCCTCCGAGATGACAGTGTTGACCTGGAAGAGCCCCGAACGCTCCGTGGGATTGGTCAGCTCCACCGGCACATTGGGGGCCACGGTAAAGGCGATAAACGGCGAACCAGGACGCACTTCCTCGCGGGTCTTCTCCGGCGCCGTGGGATCCTCCGTGAACTTGATTTCCAAGACATCCAACTGGAATTAGAGGACAAAATAAGATTTCAGGATACGGTTAGCGTTTTCTACTTACGTCCAGGGTGTTCTTGAGGTAGTCCAGGTTGTTGAGGAGCACTTGGCGCTCGTCGAACTCGAGAGTGACCGCGAGAGCCGCCACACCCTTGCCGCCGGCCTCGACCTTCTCGCGGATCATCTGGGCGAAGGGCATCACGCGCTTCATGAACTTCTTCAGCTCGGCCTTCTGCTGGAGCGTGGCAGCGATGGTCTTGTTGTCCGGCAGTCCGTTGTTCTGGGTGAACAGCTCCCTCATAGTGTCCAGCACGCAGGACTGCCAGGGCGGGTAGGTCTTGGCCACCCAGACCAGGCCGCGGTTGGGCTTGAGGCTCTGGGGATCCACGGCCTTTTCCTTGCCGCCCTTGCCCTTGACCTGCAGCAGGTTCTTGAGGTTCAAGCGGAAGGAGTGGGCGGCCTCCATGAGATACTCGGAGCACATGATGTCCACCTCGTTGATGAGGCCCACCTCCGGCCACTGGGCCCTGACAATCGACTCCTTGTGGCCCAGCAGGCCCCACACATGCTCGGCCATGTGCGGGCAAATCGGGGCCACCAGCAAGGCCTGGCGGCGTATGAACTCCAGGACCAGATCCTCGTGCATGCCCTGGGCCCCGCACAGCTCGCGGTACTTGTCGCGGGCCAGCTGCAGCTCGTAGAATCCTGAGCGCAGGGCCTCCTTGAAGAGCATGCGGCGGTAGTTGTCGTCCGTCTGCTGGGTCTTCAGGTTCATCTCGCTGATGAAGACTTTGTCGTTGAACGAGGTGGCCGGGCCCTTGCGCAGGGCCACGCGGTTGGCCAGCATCTCCTTGACCCACTCGATGAAGGTGTAGAGCCGCAGGATGCCAGCATCGGCTGTGCTCTCCACGAAGTTGGCGTCCTCGACGCTGTCGCCGGCATCGGCCAGGCACAGGCGCATGCCGTCCGCGGAGAACTTGTCCACGGCCTCGTAGAGGGTGAGGAAGTTGCCGTCGGACTTGGACATCTTGGCCGAGTTCAGCAGCAAGTGGCCGTTGACGCGGACGCCCTTGGGCCATTTGGTGTCGTCGCTGGGCCAAATGGCCGTGTGGTTGTACAGCATGAAGGTCAAATGGTTCTGGATGAGGTCCTTGCCGGACACACGCAAATCCAAGGGATACCAGTACTCGAACTCCCGGCGCATGGCCTCCAAATGAGGCTTCTTGATGGCGCTGGCCTTGGGCAAAGGTTGCTCCTTGAAGAAAATGTAGTCCCAGACCTCCGGGGTCATGTCCTTCGGCGTGATGTCTGCAACACAAGCAACTGTAAAAGGATCTTTCAATTTGCCTTGCTTCTACTCACTGAAAGGTCCTGGCCTGTCGCCGCGGAAGCTGCCGCCCTGCAGCAGGTGCACAATCGTGTAGAAGGCCATGTAGATGGTGGAATCGGACAAGGACTCGATGAGCCACTGCTCGTCCCAGGGCAGCTTGGTGCCCAGTCCATAGGTCCTGGAGCAGGCGTACTCATGCAGCCAATTGAGGCAGGCCTCGAAGTTGTTGCGCGCCTCCTCGTGGAAGGTCTCCATGCCCTCAAGGACCTTGAAGGCCGTGGCCTGCCACTCGGGCTCCCCGTAGTTCAGGTACCACTGGTTGCACAGAGCCACCACGCACTCGTCGGCCGAGCGGGAGATGATGGTCTTCTCGGGCTCGAAGTAGATGTCGGCCTGCTGGGAGTCGGTGAGCCGCTTCTGGAGGTCTTTCTTGATGTCCTGGATCTTGCGGCCGGCAAACTCGCCCACCAGCATCACCCCATCATAGAAACCTAAAGAGCAGAATTACTAAGCGATCCTTGGGTTGTCCTTTACTCACTCTTCAGGTAGCACAGCTCCTTGGCCTCGGCCAGTTTTTCCTTGTCGTTTTGGGATTGAATCTTCAGCGTCTCGTAGGCATGGACGGCGCTCAGCTTGCCCAGCGTGGGGACATCGATGATGGGTATCGGCTGGTAGGGGAGGACCATCTCGTCCTTGAGGCCGTACTTCTGGCGGAAGGCCTCCTTCTTCTGCAGGTCCACCAAGGCGGCATAGTCGTCCGGCGAATCCGAAGGCACCGAGGTCACCACCCCAGTGCCTTTGTCCTCTTTGATGGACAACATGGGCAGCGTGTAGATGACCTTGTGCGGGGTCAAAGGAGCCGACAAGGGCACGCCCAACAGCTCCTGGCCGGTCAACTCAGCCAAAACCACCACATTGCCCTCCTCGGGCGTGAAGCCCTGGTAGGTCATATTCCTAGCAGCCCGGCGAGTGCTGATCCAAACCTCCTGATTCCTGGTGGTCTGCCAGGCAATGTACTTGATGTCGGGATGCAGCCAGCAGTTCGTCTGGCCGTACATGGTCTCCGGGCGCAGGGTGGCGGCCACCATGAAGATAGGCTGCTTGATTGAGGCTAGAGCCTTGGGGGCCTCGAGGACCTTCATCTTGATCAGGGTGTACTCCTGGGGACCCACGCCCTCGCCCGAGGAGCGATCGTGGTCCATGCAGGGCTGGCCGTCCTTGGGCGAGAAGATCGTGTGCCGCTTGCCGTACATGATTTTCCCGCGGCTCTTCAGGTGGTTGAACTGCCAGCGCACAAATGAATCAAAATAAGGATTCGCGTCGGTGGTGATGAATGTCCGCCGCCAGTCCACATGCACGCCAATCCGCTTGAGGTCCTGCACTGCCAGCGGGGGGAAATAATTCAGCCAGTGCTGGGCATCGGCAAACTCCTTGATCTGCGCGTCCGAGAGGCCCAAGCTCTGCATGATCTGCCATTGGTACTTGGCGGCGCCGGTTTTGGCCACGGCCTTGCTTTTCTTGCCCTTGGACTTGTCCTTGGGCACTTCGGAGGGTCCCTCGGAGGCAGTGGAGGGCGACTCCTCCACAGCTGCTGGGAAGTTGGGGGGATAGCCGAACTGTTCCAGTTCCCGGGCCAGTTTGTCGGCGCAGGCCTTGATGGGCATGCCGGTGCAGTGGAAGCCGAAGGGCCACATGACCCGACGTCCCTTCAGGCGGTGGTAGCGCACGGCGAACTCGGCCTTGGACAGGCTGAAGGTGTGGCCCAGGTGGAGGCGGCCGTTCATGTAGGGAAACGGGAAGGTCACGAAGAACTTCTCGTCTTGGGCTTTCTTGGGCTCCAGGGGGGCGTCGGATTGGTGGATCTTCTCGTCCTCCCAGCGCTGCTGGACCTCACGCTCGATCTTCTGCAGGTACTCCACCTTGAAGGTGCCTTTGCGCTCCACATTTGCCTAGAATAGAATATTTAAATTCAATTCCAAATTCCACTCGTCCATCAGCCGGCGTTCCACGAATTGGGCCAGAAGGCCTGCGTGGCTGCAGCAGATGACACCCAATTCATGGAGGGCGCTGGTTAATAACACTCACCATTTTCTATGTGGTTTATTTCAAATCCGTAGAACTTTTATTTTATTCAGCTCTTTTTTTTAACTCGGACTGAATTCCCAAAACTGCAACGTGTTTTGTTGCCCGCAGTGGCTAAACTAAAAACGGCCCTGCCAACCTAATTACATACGACTTTTTCATTACACATTTGGCCACAGATTTACGTCAGTCTTTAAATTAAAAACTATGTTGTAGGTCTTTAGAGAGCTAAATTTAACAAAAATTAAATTATCTTCTTTTAAACTTTTCAATAATTCTTAATTTAGTTCTTCTTCGGTGACTAGGAAACTCTGTTCCCAGGGCTGGAAGCAACGAGAATTTTTCAGCCCTGCCTTCTCGCAAATTAATTTTTTCTCCCAATTTAATTAGGTCCCAAAGTCTGTTGAAATCGTTGAATTATATCACGTTGGATAAGTGTAGTAAATTATTAAATTAAATTGGAGGGACGTCGGCATCGCTGAGGCCGCACTTTAATTGACAAAATGCGCCCGGTATTCGCATTTCTCCTCCTCGCCTTCCTCTGTGCCATTTTCACGTGCGAGAGCAGCACCGAAGACTTTGACAACGAATTTGCCGAATTCGAAGACTTTGGCGACGACGGCGATTTCGTAGAGGCCAACTTCGATACCGCACCATCCTCTGAAAATGCTGAGTCACTGTCCGGTGTAGGATCCCAACCACCTGGCGCTGCCAAAGACAAGCCAGATCCCCGCGGAAAACCCAGACAACCGGAGAGCAACGATGACGAGGACGGAATTGTCGAGGACGACGATGAGTTCGAGCACTTCCAGGACGAGGAGGAGTTCGAGGGCTACGATGGCGGCGATGCCAAAGACCTGCCCCCCGACCAGAAAACCGAACCCAAGCTCAATATTCCAAATCTGCCGCTGCACTTCCGCACACACTGGGATTCCTATTGGATGGAAATGCTCATGGTGGCCGGACTGCTGGCCTACTTTGCCAACTTCTTTGCCGGCAAGGCCAAGAACGCCAAGCTGGCCCAGCTCTGGCTGAGCACCCACAAGGCTCTGCTGGACGACAACTTCGCCTTGGTGGGCGACGACGGCAAGGCCGAAAACGAGAATCCCGGTCTCGTCAAGGAGAGCGAGAGCCTCTACACCTTGTGGTGCTCGGGCCGCACCTGCTGCGAGGGCATGCTGGTGGAACTGAAGATGATCAAGCGCCAGGACCTCGTCTCGCTGGTGACCAACATCATGCGCCCCCAATCCGACCAGGCCCACATCAAAATCGAACTCACCCGCGGCATAATGGATGCATTTGTATTCGCAGTGGGCACCAAAAAAACCATCACCAAGGTGTTCAAGGAGTACGCCGACTTGGTGAGTAAAAGGACCCAAATCACTCTCTATTGATTGATTGATTGATTGATTCCTTGCAGAGCAAATTCTGTAGTCTAGTCAAGGAGGACCGGTACAATGTGCCGAGTGGCTTCTCCGTGTTGTCCGAGGTGCCGGAGGCCTCGTCCGCAATACTTGAATCACGTATTATTACCGCACTAAACAAATATCAAAAGTATATCGACTATATACACATTTCGGATCAGTTCAGTGGCCTGATCCAGCAGGAGGAGGCCACCAACCTCAAGCAGCCCGAAACCAAATGCGTTCTCCTAGCCGGTTTCAATCTGCCCAACCACACCGAAATCGAATCAATTAAGCCTTTGTTGTTGTTGATCTTTTACCTTATGGAGCGCCTGAAAGTCTACCGCATGTCCAAGGAGGTCTGTCCGTCTGTCAAGTGAACTCAAGTTCCCTTTACTAATCTCAGCTCTTTCCAGGGCAAGGCCAAGTCGGACAAGAACCGTCTGCGCGTCGAGGAGGAGTTCCTGAAGAGCACTCATGCCGCTCGGGCCGAGGCCGCTGCCCAGCGCCGCGAGGACAAACGCAAGCAGGAGAAGGAGCGATTCCTGGCCGAAGATGACCCCGAGAAGCAGCGCCGCTGGGAGCTCAAAGAGCAGAAGCGTCAGGCCAAGAAGAATGCCCCGAAAATGAAACGTCTGGCGGTCAAGTCCCTCTAAATTCGGACCTCCGCCACAATGCTCCTTTCAATGAATTAAAGCCCTCCCAGCTATTTTAGTGTGTTCCATAGTTGTTCCTATCAAATTTTCCCCCCTCAATAATAAAGCAATATAAATTTGTTTACCCGTTTCACGGAGCGTCCATAAATGAAACTGATTTTCTATAAATTAAAGACGGTTATAGGAAATGATCTCGAGGAGTGAGTTTAGAATTCTAGAAGCTATCTTTCGTGTAGAAGAAATGGGACAAAGAGGCAGGGGAACCTCGAGATATCTTGGGTAATCTAATCTTTAGTCACCCCTACAACAAGAAATAATTTATTATCGTAAGCTAGAAAGAATGATTATAAAATCTGAAAGCCAGTAAACCCTTAATTCTAAAAAGATTGATGATGTTAAAAGTTTACATATAGAAACAATAGAATCTTAGGCTTTCTTTATAGCCGTTTCTGATTAGTGATTTTAAGATTAGATTAAAGATCTTAATCTTGCAAAAGACTTAAAGAACGCCAACTTCCAGTTAAAGTGGATTGGAGAGGAATCTCAAGAAATCCATAACCATTGTCTTGACAACTTTAGGATCCTTAAAGCGGAGCTTAAATGTTCATAAATCTTTAGAGAACTAAGAAATAATTATATTAAAAAAGTTTGATGAACTTGAAAGGTCAACCATAAAGACTAAAGAAGATGAAGAAGAGAAGGAGAATGTCCCCAAAGGGCTATAGAAGAACCTCAAGAGATCCCGATCTTCTAGTAAGCGAAGACCCCCAAGCCTCTTTATAGCTTTGAGGAGGATCATAATATATAGTCGCAAAGAAGATTAAATAACCTAAAAATCAATCATATAGACTCAGGTGAAGAAGAGAAAGAGATTGTCGCCCAACCCCAAACGTAGATAGAGGAACCCTAAGAGATCCCAATTCCCAAACCTCTTTATAGCTTTGAGGAGGATCAATTTAGAACACCTCAAAGAAGATTGAAGAATCCACCATAAAGGTAAGATGAAGAAGAGAAAGAGGAGGTTGCCCAGTCCTAAATGTATATAGAAACTTAAGAGATCTAGATTCCCTCTTTACAGAATTGAGGAGGATCATTATAGAGCACCGCAAAGACTACTAAAGAACCTTAAAGGGATTCATAGTAATACAGGATTTTGCCTCTTTCCGAATGTAGAAAGAACTTTAAGAAATCCCGATTCCATCTTTATAGATTCAGAAAGGATCATAATAGAAGACCTGAATCTGCCAACTTGAGTGAGCCAAACTTAACGAGTTTTTATTGGAAACGGATCATAGCCTGTGTGTGTGTTCCGTAAAGGGAGAGAGAGAGAGAGATTCCAATTCCATTGCACAGTGTCACAAAAAAATCTTCAAATCAGTCAAAATTCAATAACAAAACCAAAGTCTCAACAGAAATCCAATTGGGTGTGGCAGGCGCCCGGCCCACTTCATGGCTTGCTCGCAGCAGATGGACTGGGTCAAAAAGGAAGCCCTCAGGCGATCCTAGCACTTCACAGGGAAACAATTCTCATTCGACACGTAGGCAATGTGATTGCGCAGAGTCTTGATCTGTTTCTGGGCCGCATCGAAGCTGTAGGACAGCGTGTTCAATTGTCCTTGCATCTCGCGGATGACAGCCTCGCGGTCGTTGACCGACAAGGAGGCAGTGGCGCGGCATTGCGCCAGCTCCTTCTCCAGGCGGTTGATGTGCTCCTGCTGCTGGGCCTTGATCAGCTCGGCGCGCTCCTTGGTGCCGGCTATGATCTTGGCGGACTCGGTGCGCAGCGTGTCCAGGTCGTCCTGGGTGGACTTGAGCTGCTCGCAGAAGAGGTCACGCTGGCGCAAAAGCTCCTCCAGCTCGCTGCGGGCCTGGGAGAGTTCCAGCTGGCACTGGGCCAGTTGGGGGCGCACGTCGACGGTGGTGGGGGCGTCCAGCTGGCCTTTGACGGACTTGAGCTCCTTGCAGACTACGACCAGCTTGCCCTGGAGGTCGTCCTTCTCCTTGCAGACCTGGGCCAGCTTGAGCTGCTCGTTTTCGAGGAGCTTGGGGAAGTGGAGGAGCTCGTTGAGCTTCTCCTGGAACTTGGCGCGGATCTCCTTGACCTCCGTGTTGATCTGCTGCTCGATGCGTTTGTTGTTCATGTTGAGCTTCTCCAGGGAGACGCACTGCTCCTCGACCTTCTGCTGGGCCAGCAGGTATTTGTTGCGGTAGTCCTCCAGCTGCTGGGACTGCTCCTTCATGATGCACTTGAACTCGACCTGCTCCTCCTTCAGCTCGTTGACCCGGCCGCGCAGCAGATTCAGCTCGGCGGCATCGGCATCCCCCGCAGTGCCGCCGCCGGCGCCCCCAGGCGCCTTGCTTGGTCCACAGCTGCCGCAAATGCCCTTCATCCTTAAAAGAAAACAAACAAATGAAAGCAGACAATTTGGGAGAGGGAGTGACTCCACCTACCGCTTCTCCAGCTCCTTCATCTGGCAGTCCTTGCGCTGGTACTGGGTGAGCAGGCGCGTGTAGTTCTCCTTGAGCTTCTCATAGCGATCGGCTTTGGTGTTGCGCTTGCCGCCGCAGATGATCAAGGGATCCGGCTCTTCTGGGCACACGGGACGCGGCGGCGGACAGGGCGGCTCCATATCCATGTCCATGTCCATGTCGTCACTGGGCTCGCCGCAGGGGTCCTGGGTCTCGCGGCGGCTCACCTCCTGCAGCAGCTTCTTCACCGAGCACTGCATGCCGACAATGCGGCGCTTGAGCTTGTCCAGCGAGTCGGATTTGGGGCAAGGCGGCGGGGCACAAGGATCCGGGGGTGGACAGGGCGGCGGCCCATAGCGGCCGCCTATGTTCCGCGGCGGCGGCCGTTTCTGGCGCGACTGGGCGCAGGGATCAGGACAGGGCGGCGGTGGGCATGGTGGTGGGCAAGGGGGAGGCTGCGGACAAGGGCTGGGACTGCAGACTGGGCCTTTTTTACGGCAGGCCATGATGGCGCAGGCAATCTCCTCCATGAGCTTCTTGTCCTCCGGACAGGCGCCCTTCATCTTGGCCATGGCCTTCTGCAGGGCCTGAATCATGCGATCCTCCTGCCCGCAACTTGATTCCTCCTGGCTGCACTCACCACTGCCTCCGCTGCCGGCGGCAGCCGCTCCCGGGCAGGTCCCAATCCCGCACAAATACGGCGACAAGTTGTCCTCGTCCACGGTGGTGGTCATCGGCAGCTCGCGGTAATGACGATGCGATCCAAAGTTCTGCAGCTCCACCGCCCTATTCATCATCATGTGGAGCTTGATGTTCTCCTGCTCCATGCAGATCCTCAGGCGCTTGATCTCCTTGATCTCGTTGCGGGTCTTGCAAGGCTTGCCGCACATGTCCATGACGTTGTTCTTGATGTCCATGATGATCTTGTTCTGGCAGTCGATCTCCTTGATCAGCGCCAGGTACTCCATGTACATGCGCTTCTGCTCGGGATCGTCGGAGGAGTCGCCGAGGCGGGAGAAGAGATCCTCCTCGTTCATCTCCTCGATGGGGGCCTGCTCGTCCATGACGATGGCCTCCTCCTCGTACTCCTGCTCCTCGGTGAGCTCGGTGTCCGCCATTTTGATTGGATTTCAATTTTGTCAAAAGTAAAAACGAAAAAAAAAACCGAGACACTTGAATTGCTTAAAAAATATTGAATGGATGGAAAAGTGCTAAAACAAAAACGCTGACTTTGGCCGAACCGCGATTATCCTTGCTGGTAGCGGGCACGTTGCACCGCCGCAACGTAAGATTCCTAATTTTTTTTGCTGGCTTCGCCACCAGTTTTTTGTGTTTTATTTTTTTTTTTTTTGAACAAACTAATCACTTGAAAATTTCTCACATACTATACTGCTAATTTTGTAGTGTTTTGAGTACAACAAATTTTCAGATGTTGTTCACCTTTTAAATATATAAAATGAACTGAGAATTTAGCGTGTCTACAAACTCAATTTCACAGGCCTACTTGGATCCGCAATTACCCCGCTGACTGCGATGCCAACGACAGTTCACAGGATATTCCAAAGATCAACTCTAAAAAGTAAATCGATGGAAAATCTGACATCCAGAGTTGGCTTCCTGTCTCCTTAACTCTCAGAAGAGGATTACCGGCGTTCCTTAAATACATTTAAAAGAGGATAAGAAAAATGCCACCGATTTAATCGAAGGAATCAGAGCTTTCAGCTTTTATTCCAGTGTTGGTTCCACTCATTTCCCTAAGCCGAGCAAAATGCCATCAATTAAATCAAAGGAGGCAAAGCTTTACTTTTACAGTTGGCTTCCTGGTGCCTTTACTTCCAATAGCCGATTATCGTAAACTTTTAGATATATAATATTAAAAAAAAGGATAAGCCGAGCAAAATTCCAGATATTAAATCGAAGAAGGCAAAGCTCCAGCTTCATTGAAAGGAACGAAAAGCGGTTGTGCACTGTCCTAGAGAATATCTCAAGTAGGGATGAATTATCTACTTAAGATCGATAAGCTATATCATCACACATATTATGGGAAATTTATTGATAAGAATTTCCCCAGGAATTACGAAACCTCTTAAGAATAAGAGAGCCAAAAAAGAATAAACTTTTAACAAATATGCGGGGGCAATCTTTTAAAAAAATGTTCTAATTCAAATCCAATAGATCTTAAGTCGCAAATCTCAAGAGTTCCTTTAATTTTTTGGCCTTAAAAGCTAAAAAAAAAAATAAAGCACTTCATAGTTTTCGATTGGAATATAAGAGGTTTCCCAATTCCAAGCCTTGGGACTCTTGTTAAAAATGCTCTGATAAATAAAACGCTTCTCAAATTAAAGAACTCTTAAAGTCGTGCAGAGATTTGAGTGTCGTGCCTGAATTTGTAGGACAAATCTTTCCTGAGGAATTCCCTTAGATCTGATCCTATAAAACCTTATAAAACAGTCCTTAAATTAAAGAACTCTTGTTTCTTCTCTCTCTCTCTCTCTCTCTCTCTTCTCAGATCTGACCCCAAAAACCCCTCTAGGGCGCTCTTTAAATTAAAGAATTCTTAAAATCGTGCAGAAAAGCTTCCTGAATTGTTTAGATTCGGAGGACAAATCTTTCGCGTATTCCTGATAAACAAATTTTTCCTGATCCGACCTTATAAAGTATATAGAAGTTTAAACTGTTGATCATTTTATTCGGCGTAGTTAAGATTAAATTGGATCAAGTTTTATAGGTCTTTGGTTCGGCGATCTGTTGTAGGATTGTCAAATGTGGTTAGTCAGAATTGAGAGATCTTTGTAAGCAAATGATGTGTAGTTCCTTCAGTAGGCTGTGTCAAAATGTTTCTGTAGCAAAGTTTTTTCGAATCGTTTCGAGTAGAAGAAATTTGTTTGGGCTTATTGAATGTGAAACTTTCCTTTTTAAAAATTTTCTGTTTGCAAAAACCGCATAAAATTTTAACGAGTGCGCAAAAAACATAATCAAATCGCCAAATTTTCGTACATGCTCATGCCAAGAAACAAGGACGCCACCTACAACCACAACCACAATCCAGAACCCCCGGACACACCCACCCCGCCCAAAACCCCCGCCACCACCCCACCGCCCTCCGCCGAATCCCTCCCGTTGCCGCCCACGAGGATCATCCCTCCCGCATGTTTGTCTATGGAGTCTCTCGGTGGCGCCAAAACCCAACCCGGTAAGAGCGAGGAGAACACTGAGAAGAGCAGCTACTGCAGCCTGGCCCAGCATCCCTCGATGTTGGGCTCGGCGGGTCGGAGCAGCAGCCCGGCATTGGCCCCCACCTCGCGAGCCACCAGCCTCACCCTGGTGAAGGGCAGCGGCAGTGCCAGCGGCAAGTCGGATGAGGAGGGCACCATTTCCCTAAGCGATTGCGATGACGACGAGGACGAGGCCAATGGCCGCCACCAGGCAGCCAGCAAGAAGCTCCAAAAGCTGCGCAAGCCCAGCGGCCGGGAGCGGGAACGCGAGCATCGCTCTGCCCACAAGTCGCACGAGATTGGCGAGAAACTGAAAGAGGAGCTGTCCAAGTACAAGCAGGAGCTCAAGGAGTACAACGAGACGACCAAGGATCTCGAGGAGAAGTACATGAAAATCAACTACGAACTCAACGAAATGCAGCAGCAGCACGAGCACTTCGTGGCCACCCGCGGCCACAGCTCGGACCTGGAGAGCGAGGTGGAGCCGGACCCGGCCAGCCGCTACTACGCCTCCTCCACCAGCCTGGCCTCCGAGGTGTCCATGAAGCGCAACAGCAAGAAGGTCTTCAGCCGCAACAGCAGCTTCATGACCGTCCTGGCCGCCCAGACCTCCAGCGAGGAGATCTCCACTCGCGAGATGCAAAAATACAACCCGGCGGCCGACAAGTCCAAGAGCAAGCTCAAGGGCACTTTGGCTGCCCAGGTCCACAATGTCTACAGCAAGCACATCCTGGAGACGCTGGCCACGCGCCAGGCCAGCCGGCGCAAGCGGCATGTCTACGAGCCCGACCAGGACCGCTCCGAGCGCGATCAGAGCCAGTCCTCGGCCGCTCTGAAGGACGTGTACAATGTGCTCAAGGACGTGATCAACACCACCCAGGAGCACAAGCACATGCACGAGCGCGACACCGGGGAGATCAACCAGCTCTACTCCACCATCAAGAACCTCAAAAGCGAGCAGCTCCAGTACCGCACGGTGATCCGGCAGCAGCAGGAGAGGATCACCGACTACCACTCGCGGTGCGTGAAGGCCCAGGAGATAATGAACACGCAGAAGCAGGAGATCGACAAGCTGAACGTGAACAACAAGCAGCTGGAGTCGAGCATCTACAATGACATCGACGAGCTGAGGGCCAAGATCGATGCCAAGCTCAAGGGCGTGGCCCATTTGCCGCAGATGATGCGGGAGGAGCACAGCAAGTACGAGAAGGTGATGCGGGAGAACTGCCTGCTGGCGGACAAGCTGGGCGGCCTGCAGGAGGAGGCCACCCAGCTGAAGATCAAGATCGACGAGCTGGGCCGCCGCAAGCTCACCACCATCAATCGCCTAAAGGCTGCCGAAAGGGACCTCAAGATCTTCAAGAACTACAATGCTGCCTTGAAGTCCGAGAAGCGCCGGCTGGCCTCTGACCTGGCCGCCATGAAGGAGCAGCTCGAGGCTCTCCAGAGCACTAATAAGCGGCAGTTGTCGCGCCACCGTGACCAGAGCGAGAAACAGCGCCGCGATCTCCAGAAGCGCATCTTCGACTTGGAGCTGAAGCTCAGCCGCAGCCAGAACTCCACGACGAGTCTCATCCAAGAGCGCGACAGCCTCATAGCCGAGCTGCAGACCCAGCTGCACACTTTGGTGCACAACTTCGAGGTGTCCCAGAAGCATATCAGAGTTTTGCGGCGTCACATTTATTCGATGACGGCCGCGGGTAACAACGGCGGTGGCGGGCCGGGCGGCCCGGGGTCGGTGAACCGGGCGCATGTCACCGCCCAGCGGGGCAGCGAGCCGGGCGCCGTTCGTGTTAATCAACTGACTGTGGGTTCGAGTGCCTCTCGTCTAAGCGGTCCACGCACGCTGAAGGCCAAGGTCTAAACGGTTAGGTCCTTGGCCGAGTTCAGCGGTCCAGGCAACTTGGCTGTACGTTCCATTCTCCTTTTTCAACGATTTGGAACTTATGATCAAGTTGCTTGCCCTTTACAGAGGCCATTTGGACTTTACGGACACCCAGGCCCACTCAGCTCGAATGGGAGACAAGGATGAAGTGGAAGTTTTATGAGTATCCTCTCAACCGCTGTACGCTCTCGTATTTAAAAGATTTATAAATGATTGGTGTATGTAAATTAAATTCGTGATCGGTTGGCAGGTCCTGGCAGCGCCTGCAGCCAACAGATGGTTGGCGGGGCGGCTGCTCCTCCAACCGATTCCCCCGAAAATCCAATAAATGCATTGATCTTAACTTTGCAGTCTTCTGGAATTTAGAGCTTCTTCAAATATTCCTTACCGTCAGAGAAGGGGAGTTATTTCTTCTGATCTAACAGGAAAAGAGGAGACAAAGAAGAATCAATCTTACCAAGTTCACTTGACCGATTCTCCATTTGTCCAACTGCCAGTGTCGTCCAGACCCTTGACATATTTCTTAAATTCTCGTCACAGAAGAATTTATTTCTTCTGCTGATCTTACAGAGAAAGAATCGTGAAAGTGTCCCAAAGCTTTCTTCTGAATAACGAGATAAATAATCCTTACCAAGTTCGCTTGACCGACTCTCCATTTGTCCAACTGTAAGCGTCGTCAAGCTTCTTGAAATATTCCCCTTAATTTTCGTTAGAGAAGAGGATTTCTTCTGCTCATCCTACAGAGAAAGAGTCGGCAAAACCTCCCAAAGTAAAGGCCAGAATAACGAGGAGAATAAATCTTACCAAGTCCGCTTGGCCGTCTCTCCATTTGTCCATCCATATGACTGTCGTCCACCTTGTTGAAATATTCTTTGAATTACCGTCAAAGATAAGGAATTATTGCTTCTGTTTATCTTACAGGCAAGTAGTCTAAGTCTACCAAAGCTTTTTTCAGAATAACGACAAGATTTAATCTTATCAAGTCCACTTGGCCAACTCTCCATTTGCCTATCTATTTGTGCGCCGTCCAGTTCCTTGAAATATTCCCTCATTTTCAGGCAAAGTCTTCTAAAGTTATGATTCAAAATAACGAGGAAAATAAATCTAACCAATCTGCTTGGTCGACTTTCCAGCTGCCCATCTGTCTGACTTAACCGTCGTCTAACTGTCTGTTTATTGGTTCAGAAACCTGTTGCCTATATTTGCATCTGCCCGTATGTATATTTGTCTATCGATCTGTCCATTTGTCTGTCTGAAAGCCGACTAGGAGACATAAAAGTTCTTTGACAAGTGGACAGTTGAGCAGTTCAAAAGGCAGAATACCCTGCTTATAAAAGGAGACTCCAATCAGCTTTCTTCCTAAAGGTACAAGGATCCCAAAAAGTCCAGGAATTTCCAACCGATATTTTAACTTGATTAGAGATATCCTAGGTTTTGAAAATCTTTACCTCACAAAAGATCTTCAAAGCGGCCTCTAAGGAATCTCTTAATCTCTCTACACTTTCCTTTTCCCACCAGCTGTTTGCACTTTTCATTCCTCCCCAATTTTCAGTTGGTGGGGACTTTTCCCGGGATGACCTCATGCCCGTTTGGGGTCTCACCTGAAAGATTCTCCATAATTCCTACCAAACCGTAAACAGCCTTTTGTGTTTTTAATTTTGCTTGAGTATAAACAAAGCGATTTCCACAGCCCCTCATTGGGGGTTGGGGGCGGGTCACTTGGCGAGAGAACCGCTGACAGCTGCCCAGAAATCAGCGTCAGTCCGCCCGTCAAACATATAGGAAGCTGGCCAGAGAGCCGGAGACACCTCAGAGAGCCGAACGCGCGCCAGGGCGTCTAAAATTAAAATCGGAAAAATTAATTTTGCTTTTCGAAAACCTCCGGGGGGCGGCCAAGGTGCGTTGCCTCCGATGAAAAGCGCTTTTCCAAACGCGCGGCGCTCTCTTCCCGTTCAGTTGAGTTTTCGCAAGCGCCGCGAACGGCCGAGCCGGGCAAAGATTTGAACGCCAATCGCACGCTCCAATGGCCGCCTCGATGACGCAGCTGGCGGCGCTCACGCTGGCCGCGGTGGGTGTGCTTTCCACGGTGACCGTGAATTGGGCGCAGGCCGCCAATGCGGATGCCAACGGCACTTGCGTCATTCGGGCAACGCTCTTCATGACGCCGGCGGCCCAGCGCAGCGATCAGGACTTCGGCCTGCCCCTGGACATTGACTGCGATCGCCAGGCAGGCCAGCCCCCGCCCGAGGCTGGCTGGGATGTGGGCAGCCAGCGGCTGGCTGGCAAGGCCCACGTTTTGCTGGACGGCAGCCAGACGCCGCCCTGGGAGACGTCCACCTACGGCCTGGAGTTCCTGGACAGCTGTGAGAACCTGGAGAGCCTCACCGTCGAGCATTTCGTAAGCCAGTCCTCCCTCGAGCTGCAGTGCAGCAAGGGCAAACCGCTGGCCAGCCTCAAGAGCCTGGAGCTGAGGCACAATGACCTGGAGACCTTTGACGGGGCCAAGCTGGGCCAGCTGCCCCAGCTGAGGGACCTGCGGCTCGAGGGCAACTCGCTGCGCTTTATAGAGCCTCTGGCGGGTGCCGAGAACCTCACCGAGTTCAGCTGCCTGGAGGAAACGGAGCTCTCGCTGGCCGACTTCTCAGCCTTCGCGCGGCTGCAGCGACTCCAGAAACTAAACTTCCGCCGCCTCAAGTTAATACGCTCGGAGTCTTTTGCCCAGCTGCCCAGCCAGCTGACCGAGCTCAACGTCCAGCACACGCCGATTGTGGAGCGGCAGGTGAACTTGTCCAGCGGCAGCCTCATCAGGGCAACGCTGGCCCACTGCCAGCTGAGGGGGTTGATTTTTGAGTCCAGCAGTTTGCTGCATTTGAATTTGACGGGCAATTCGCTGGCCAAGGCGGCGTTCCGCACGCCGGCTCTGAAATCCCTGGACCTAAGCGAGAATGGCCTGGAGACTTTCCAGCCCGATTGGCTGAAGTTCCTCAGCCGCCTGGAGAGCCTCAGCCTGCAGGACAATCGACTGAAGCAGCTGTCTCTGGCGGGGCTGCTGCAGGCCGCGCCCTTTGGCCTGCGCAAAGTCAACCTGCGCGGCAATCAGCTTGTGGCCTTGAGCAAAGTGAAAGGAGCGGCCGTGGAGCAGGCGCCGCAGCTGCGCCTGCAAATCGATGGGAATCCCTGGAGCTGCCAGTGGCTGCTGGAGTTCAACCACGAGCAGCCGCAGATGTTCCGCCTCTTCCAGTTCACCAAATACATATCCCAGATCAACGTGAATGGGTTGACCTGCCGCGCCGACCAACCACCGCCCGAGGAGCCAACCACCCAGCCGCCCAAAGTGGAGCAGCTGAGCGAACTGGCGGCCACCTCCGCCCAGTCCAACGTCTCCGTCTACACAGTGATGTACGGCAATCCCACGGACTTCCGGCGCAGCCAGCGCCAAGGCGCCCTCATCATCGTCTTCATGCTGCCGCTGGGCATTGCCCTGCTCTTCCTCCTGCTCTACATGTACCTCCACTGCGAGCGGATGTTCCATTTGTCCTACTACATGTCCGGGATGCAGTGCCTGGGGCAGCAGAAGGCGGCGCCGCGGTTCATCGACCACGTGGACATTGTGCGGTATCCGGCCAACGGCAGAGTGGCCTCGCCGCTGGTGGAGGATCCCCAGCTGGATGGCTATGAAACGCCCATAAGCGGGGCCACTTCGGTGTGCAATTGCCCGGAGCGGCAGTCGGGCTGCTCGCGGACTCACCACGTCACCTACGAGGCGCTGCCGTATCGTTTATACGCGGAGATCAAGGACCAGGACAGCCAGCCAGCCGAGCAGGCGCCTTTGCCCACTGCTCCCGTCTACGATCATCTGACCTTCAGGGAGGAGACTCCGCCTTTGGACGTCTAGCTTATTTATTTGTATTAAGTGGCCTTTTTGTATATAAACTTTTGAACTTTGACCCCGGCGAGTTGTTTAGCTGGTGGAGGACTTGGGGGGCGGCACGATGATGGTGCGAATGACGTTGATTCCTGGAGGCTTGCGGTTCTCCTTCTCCAAGGCCGCGTCGGGCAGCAAGTGGACTATAGGCGACTCGCTGGTGAATTGCACTCTCCTGTCCTCGCCTATGCGATCGCCGAACACGTCGCGCTTGGTGCCCATAATCGAGTCGGGCTTGCGTTCCGGAAAAAGCGCCCGGACTGGCGTGCCCTTGGGCAGCGGCTTGGCAGGCTCCAGTTTGATTTTCGGCTTGACTGGGGTGCCCTTGCGCTGGGCCTTGACCGGGCTGAGAATGGCCGTGGCCTCGTCCTCGTCCTCGCTAGACTCGGCGGCCGGCTGGCAAATCCTTTCCACTTTGGGCTTGACTGGCGTGCCCTTCTGCACGGGCTTGGCGGCCTGGAACAAAGGCTTTGGTTCCTCGGCCTCCTCCTCAGCTTGGCTCTTTCTTTCGCTTCTGGTTTTGAGGAGTTGGGCTACTGTGCGTAGTGGAGATGAAGGAGCGGAAGAAGGCGGCTCGTTTTGTGGCGGAGCTGCTGGGTTGCCTATGCGCGGGCGCGCGGCCTCCATTTCGGCCAGCTTGATGTCGAACTCCATGGCCTGCATGGGCTTGAAGGGGATCTTGTGCTCGGTCAGCAGATTCTCGCGGTCAATCAGCACGCAGCGCGACTTCAGCGACTCGAAGCGCCAACTGAAAGCACCCAAAGCAAAATGAGTGGTGGATTTGTGGGCATCTCGGGGGCCAACTTACCGCGCCATTTCCTGCTGCATGCTGCGCATCTCGGCCTCGAGACCGGCCTTCTGCACCAGCAGGCTGTGCTGGTGGACCTTGAGGTCTTCGGTTTCGCGTCTAAATGGGAGGGGATGGTTGGGAGGTTTACTTAAGCTAAGCGGCCTACAAAACTACGGCTATTCATGACTAGGATCTGAATGAGGAAGCATGGGGAGGGGACGGAGGTGACGGTTTTCTTAGACGAGGAAATAACAAAAGTTGGCGATGCTAAGGAATTGATGGCTGATGAGGGCTAAGGCGGTGGATACCCCAATGGGTAACTCATACTTGCAGAAATTCAGCATCGAGTCCAGCCAAGTTATGTTCTTCTCGCTGGCCAGCTCGACCAGGCGGTCTTGGTTGATTCTCAGCTGCTTTTCCAGCGAGCTATTCTGGGCCAGCAGCTGGCAAATCCGTTCGTTTAATTTATCTGTAATTATTTAACAAATTTTAATTAGAAATTTAAGTAAGCTTCCTTTAGGGAGCCGCTCACTTTGGTAGGTGCGATCGGCACTGCAGAAAATTGTGCTGCAGGCCTCGAGCTCCTTGTGCATGGCAATGTTCTCGCGCTTGAGCCGGCGGATCTCGTACTCGCTCTCCAGGTAGGTCTTCTTCATCTGCAGGTAGCTCTTCTTCTGGGCGGCCAGCAGCTGCTTCATGGCCTGGCGCTGGTCGTCCACCTCGGCAAACAGCGAGTTGCCCTTGCGATCTGGAGGAGGAGGAAATATGAGCTTTCGATTTTGGCTAATGATTTCCTCGTCCACTCACCATTATTCTCTGGGGCACTGGTGAGCATGGCCACCTTGGAGTTGGCCTCGACGAGCTGCTCTTGGGTGCTCTCAAGGATCTGTAGTTTCTCCTCCAGCTCGTCGCGTTTGCCGCGCAGGTTCTCCTCCAGGCAGCTCACTTGATCCTGCAAAATGGCTATGATCTTCTCTTTTTCCGCCATGGCGAAGGTTTTGCGCACTTCGACCTCCTGGAACTCCTCCAGCTTCTGCAATAGCTCGCTGTTCTGAGCCTGCAAGCTGTTGTAGCGCAGTGTACACTCGTCGTGGGCAACACTTTCGTTTGGAAGATTTTTCGCGTCTCGGGCGGAGTCCACTTTTTCCCTTTTGAGGAGGGCAACTTCCTCGACTTTGGCATCGAATTCCTGCTTCAGGCTTTCATAGTCAACCTTTAAATTGGCGAATCTGGATTTTAGGTCATCCAAGTCCTTTTGCAATTGTGGGTCCTCGGCTGGTGTCTTGCCTTTGGCACTGAGTTGGTCAAGTTCCTGGATGAGATAAGTTTCTGCGGCTTGGGCAGTTTCCAGGCTTCTTTTGAGGATGTGAATGGCTTGGGCGTCCTCTTCACGTTGTTCCTTGAGACGGTCGTGGCGGTCACGGAGATATTTATACTCCTCGATCACATCATCCCGGCTTAAAGAGTTCCAGTCCATTTTGATAATATTTAATTTGTTTTTTTTTTTTTCTCAAATTTAAAATCTACTTGCAAGTCTAGGCGTCGAATTTTTTGCGCTTACACTGGGCAGAGTTGCCATGCTACCACATTTATTTTTTTCTTCTACCCATGTAACTCTGGATTAAAATTAATTTCAAAAATTAATAAGCCAGAAGAGAAGTCGGGCTCAACCTCTAGGCTGCAAAATCAAAGACTTTCGTTTCTGGTAATTGAAATAAAATGAAGTACAGTAAGTAATGCAGCCCTCGCAGGTGTTCTTCTTCTTATGATGGGACTGGACTCTACCCGGTCTGGCAGCGCTAAATTTATCGAAATTACAGTGGGCGCCACCTGGCGGATTAAACTAGCCCGCGATATTTATTTAAAATCTAATAAAAAATTATATAAAATATTTTAATAAATAAATAATGCAAATGAAATAATTTACTTATAATAAAACTCAGCTTTTTTCAGATGCACTTTTCGGTGTCCAAGCGACTGCGCAGGATATTAACCCGTTTCCATAGAAACTTCCCAGGCCCAAACAAAGGAGCCGAAAATAAAATTAATTTTAGTCCCGAAAATGCAACAGGAAGAAGGAACTCCCGGCCAAGATAAATCCCAGCAGCTCCTCAGCTACCAGTCCGACGATCTGCTGGAGAAACTAAAGCTCCTCAACTATGAAAAGCACCTGCTCCGCGAATTCAAACTCAAGCCGCTTTCCCGCTTCTACTTTGTGCGCTCCGTCAACCCAGGGGAGCAATTTTTCATGTTTACGTTGATTTGCTGGTGGCTGTGCAAGAAGCTGGGCAAGGACATGGAGCGGCCGCAGGAGTACGACGATCCCAACACGGTGGTAGCCAAGATCATACAGATGCTCGAAGAAATTGCAAGTATTCGGGGGGCAAACGAGTTGACCGCGGCTGTCTTATGGCTTTCTTCTGGGCAGGATGTGCCGGTGGACTTCCAGCCGAACAAGCTGATGCGGGGAGCTGGTCCGGCCTGCCTGATGGTGCTCGACTGCCTGGCCACCCAAGCGGTGAAGGTCACCAAGGTGAGTTCGGAAGCTGGAAATCAAATCCTTCATTTCGTTGCCACTTTCCTTCTCAGCTGGCCTACCAGCGCCTGCACATAGCCCAGGAGGAGGAGTTCCTGGGCGACTACCTCGAGGATAATGCGGAAATCATCCTCGAGAAGCTCGAGGACGAGCAAAACGCCGCGGCCGCTCTCAGTGACGACAGCGACCTCGAACTGGAGGCCCACAACTTCAAGCAGCTGAATTGGCTGAACCGCCAGCGCAAGCGCTCCATCGGCGACTTGAACGCCGCCCAGGCCACCGACGAGCAGACCCGCGAGCTCAACGCCCGCCTCACGGACCACCAGGAGTGGCGCCTGGAACTGGAGCGCGTCCTCCAGCAGCTGAAGGTCTTCGTCAAGGCCGACGCCCGCGACTGGCGCACGCACCTCAGCCAAATGGACACCCTCAAGGGCAACATAGCCGAGATCTCGGAGACCACCCAGTCGCAGCTGAAGAAGCTCCACGGCGAGTTCACCTTCAGCCTGGAGAAGGTCGAGAGCCGCGAGAAGCATCTGAACAACGAACTCCAGCCTCTCATCAAGCAGTTCAAGGAGGTGTCCATCGAGCTGTCCAGCGTGCAGTACGCGCAGTCGCAGGTGCAGACGGACAGCTCGAAATTGGCCGAGCAGCTGGCGGAGGTGGTGGCCGAGCAGGACCTCAAAAAGGACGAAATGGAGCGGCGTGGCCACGTCATGTCCGACGGCAGTGAGTGGGCACAGGAAAATCGCTCGAATTTCTTTCACTTTGTGGTTTTTGTCCTTGCAGGCTCCGTGCAGCAGATCAAGAAGGCCATCACCAAGCTGAAGGACGATATCGCCCATTTGAATCTCGAGGTGGCCCTGCTGGTTCATGCCTACGACCAGGAAGTCCTGCGCCAGACCGATGTGGCCGTTGAGGTGGCCGTACTGTAAGCGATGGGGGAAGGCGTTGAAGATCCCTGGAATTATAAATAAGATAAGAAGTTTAAACTCAGTTAAATTTCTTTTCTACAGATCTAGAAATATAGATTCCTATTCTTGAAATCAGGACTCCCCTTAATATTATGATTCAAGGAATCTTAGATCTGATTACAAAAAGTTTGTCTTGACTATCAAATTTGCAGGGCCTTATAATCCCGGGAGGAAATTTCAGGGAGACCCAAACAAGTTCTTAAGACGGAATATCCTAACTCAAAGAGATCTATATTTAGTTTAAGGTTCAAGGAATCTTAAATATTAATTAAAATATGAATAGTTTGACTTGACAATCAAATTTCCAGGACCTTATAGGCATTCTCAGAAGGCAGCCTGAAAGAGACTGAAACAAGATCTTAAGAAGAAATAATCCCAATCCATAATGACTTCAAGGAATCTTAAATCCTAATTCAATTACAAATAGTTTGTCTTAACTATTAAATTTGCAGGGCTTGATAAGAAGTCCCTGGAAGAAGATGAAGAAGCCACTTACAGGATCTTAAGAACGACTTATTCCCAACTCAAAAATATCTTTTAAGAGTTCGTCTTTAGTCTCGATCGGGGCAAGGCTAAAGAACGGATTCCAGGACAGAGATCAGTCCATTTACCCCTTTGACACTCTAATTTACCCTTGGAGCTTCAACTCAAGTTAAACTCTTTTCTAAAAGAAACTTCTCTGGGCTTATCCTACTTATTCTTACGATCCTAAAGACAGTCTATTAGAGACTAGAGAGAGATAGAGAGAGAGAAAGAGAGAGAGAGGGAGAGAGTTAATGAAACTGAGCCAAATTCCAAGACAGAATTTCTGATCATTCTAAGACTGGTTCGTTCTATGGTATCTCCAATATAAAGGATCTCAAATACCCTCTTTAATTTCGATGTAGAGAACAGAAGTTTTCCCTTGTCTCCTTCGCTAGGACGTGTGTGCTTGTCGTCCCTCCCCGAATTTTGCACCCTAACCAGGGCAATTCACACCTCCCCGCCGATCGGTCGCGTGTGTGCGGCGGGTCAGAGGTGACCACCGGGGTGGTCGATGGGCCCTTGGTGAGGTGGGTGAGGTCGCTGGT
>JBAMCP010001345.1:0-23763 GCA_037075105.1 Lissocephala sabroskyi | reverse complement strand
CCCTGAATGAAAATGGAACTTGTGCTGTCCACAAGAGACTCACCGAAACATTTTTTCAACAAAAAAATTTGAAAAAATATCGAAGGTGTAACTTTCAGCAAGAAGGGCCCTGAAAGCCTTTCGTCGGGGGGGGGCCCAGTGGGCAAGCGCGCTTTTGCCCACCTGTTAAATCCGCCACTGCGAGAGAACTTAAAGTTTTTTTCTATTTCCTTTCTTTTCGATTTTCTGTTGAGTTCCTAAACAATTTCTGACTGATTGTCTTCCATAAAATTCGTTAAAGAACAGCGAAAAAAGAGTAATCTTCCTTCGGTTTATCCTTTTGGTTCTTTGTTGCCTACATGACTTTGTATTTTTGGGCTGCTGCCTCTGCCACCTTTGAAGTGCCAAAGGATTTCGAGCAACCGAAGGGGAACACCGCGGTGGGCTGGCAGGGACTCCCTGAGAAGATTGCCTGGTTTACTGCCGCTGCCGCTGGCTTGCCAGCCTCCTTCCCCTGGCGTCCTCTTCAAAGGATTGCCAAACAACTGGCAACACATCCGCTTGCCCTTGCGGCGCATCCTGTCGCTTCCTTCCGACCCACACGCTGCCACGGCCACGCCTGTAAGTTTATCTAACACGCATTGCGCGGTGCCGCCGAAAAAAAAAGAATGCCAAGGAGAAAAAAACTTTGCTGGCGCGCGAAAGGGAAAATGCGAGCAATTCCAAAGCGGGCGGGGGCGGCAGCCAAAAGTACGTAAATTAACAAAACCTGCCGCCAATCATACGACCGGGAAGCCGCCACGGAAAAGGGATAACTTCGAATTTCCCAGTGACGCAACCTCCCCCAAAAAAACTGCCACAACCGATACGGCTGGGAGCAGATTGGGGGAACGAAAGGCAAAATTGAAAAGCAACTGCTCAGGCCTAGGAAAATTAGTTTAGGCAACGTGCCGCCTCATCGGGCTGCCCGAGGATGTGAAGGATTAGCCCAGGTGACTGCCTGCCCCTTCCCCGGGCGGCGTGTCTGCCTGGCTCTCGGGGGATTCCAAAAGAACGCAACGCTTAAGTGTGTGTTAATTTCGACTTGACTCCCTCGTTTTGTGTATAATTGGCCTGTCGGTCTGTCCATCTCCGCTTCCTGCCTGGGCGAGGTGGAGGCTTTGGTCTTTTCTCTTGCATTTCATGCTTATGAATTAATAATGCTTTCGACCCACGTTGCGTATGAGTAATGACGACTGCCGCCGCTGCCAGCAGCAAAACCAACAGGAAAGTCTCAAACGACGCTGCCTTCGCCGCCCAGAACAACAGACGAAACAGGATATTAAACTCGGGCAGCGGCGCTGGGGGAGGAGATACCCTTTCTTTTGCCGAATCCTGCGAGTCCTGTCTTGACAAGAGCCACAGGAAATTCTGTTGAGTTATGTGCTGTCATGTTTCCTCTCTCTCTCTGTCCTCCACTCCCGGCGAAAAAAGGGTCCCACCGCAAAGAAAGCCACTTGTTAAATTTGTTATGCTTTCCCCTGAGCACAACTGGACTTGCAACACTAAACTTTCTAAAGACAGTGAGGGGTGGGGAGGGAATAAGGGTAAAAGGTGCCCCCAAAAAGATGACCACGAAAGTCCATTTAGTTTTCTTTCATACCGAGTCGGTCGAGTGGTCAACAAGCTAAGCGACTGTCCAGTCCCAAATTGCAGCCAGTGATTTCATTTACTCCACTTCAGAGGTTTGCTCCTCAAAGTTCTTGAAGACCAAGAAATCTTTAACCATCTTAGAGAGATAAAGATTTCCGAAGAGGTTCGGTTAGCTTCGAGAATCTTTAAGCAATTGCTGGAATCCTTTATGAACTCGTAGCTTTTGCTTATTTGAAGATCTGTTTGGTGGTTCGTTTGGAGTTTTTTTTGGATCCTCCTGAGTTTTGGGTCTTTTATTGACGGAGCTCTTAATTTCGCCCACTCAAAATTTATTCATTCTCGTGATTCATTTATGTATTCATTTTGCGTCAGTCACTGCGACATTGCAATTTCCAATTTAAATTTAAATTTTTTCTTTTTATAATTTTCTCTTCTTTTTTTTTTTTGGATGAGTGTGAAGTGTGTGTGAAGGGGGGCGTGGGTATTTTCATTTTCACACATCAGCGTCGTCATCATCGTTGTCGCCGTGGCCACGGCCGCCGTTGCCAGCGTCGTCACCGTTGCCGTCGTCGTTTGTCATCTCTGGCCAAAGTGTAAATATTTAAATTGTGAAATGAATGAAAAACATGCCTTGAGCATTCAACATTCAGCATTCTGTATCAATCGGAATTCGGTATTCGGTAATCGGCATTCGAATTCCAGTATTTCCCCATCATTTTGGTTATTTTGTATTCGCCATTTAATGGCATTTCCCCAACCCAAGCCAACGTAAATCTCTTGGCCTTTCTCTGTCTATCGACTTTGCCTCTTTGGGCCATTGCATTAACTGAATTGTCAAAATCACCAGCCATCCGCAGCAGGGCATGGCCTGTTTGTGAGCGGTGGGCGGGACGGGGCTAAGGATATGTAAGCAGAAATTGAAATATATTAACAATGTGCGAAAATTTCCACCTTTTGAAATGTCGCATAAATGTAAATTTCTCGCACAGCAACTGTGATTATGTGGGCGGCGGGGCCATAAGCCGGTTGGTCAGTCCTTCAGTATTTACCTGTTTGTTTCGTCTTTTGCCGTCGGCTGTGGGAAATTTATTGATACATTCGCCGTAAAAAAGCAATACCGAATAAATATTAATATTAAATATTCAAATGTTCTTTGCTGGCCTCAAACTTATTTCATTCCCAGATAAATTTGATTTTATTGAAGGAATTTTATCGGTCATTTTACTGAGAAGCTTTTGGGGAAATGAGGCCGCTACTTTGAGTTCCTTACAATCCTTCTGCTTGGTGTCTGTTCAGTGGCAGCTGATCAACTGCTCGACTGTCCAAAGTCCCCTCAATAAATGATTATCGTTTGATTTCTGTCTCTGTCTCAGATTTTTCAATTTCTTCCGATTGATGCTCCCATAAACGTCAGATCGACTCTCTGCCTCTTTTCGAATGGCTGATCAACTGCTCGACTGTCCAACATCTTTTCAACGAATAATTATGGTTGGCTTTGTGTTTTTGTGGAACCTTTTTGACTTTGCTCCGATTAATTCTCCCACAACCACTGCAAGTGGACGACATATCGATTCTGTGCCTATTTCTGAACGGCTGATCAACTGCTCGACTGTCCAACGTCTCATTAACGAATGATTATCGTTTGCCTCGAGTCTCTCTGCGTGCTTTTTTCAATTTTACTCCGATTGATGCTCCGCTAACCGCAATAAAATTACGACAGATCAAGTTTCTATCTATTTCCGAAAGGCTGATCAACTACTCGACTGTCCAACGTCTTCGCCTCTCCTTATTTTTTTTGGCTTTAAGTTTTTAAGTGTGTTATTTTTTTCTGAATTCTTCATTTACTCCGACTGATTCCACCTGCCCAAAAACTCGAAGCCCTCTGCCCAAAACTTTTTTATCTTCTGCTCTCTCCTTCGAACTTTATTCTTATTTAAATGCCTGACAACTTCGAGGCTTAAAAACAGACCGTGCAGCTTAATCAAAAGAATTTCTGGAGCTGAATTGCCCACCGGAGGATTACATTTAAGGCCCCGGTCGTTTCAGGGGAAAGAGTAAATATTAAATTGAATAAGAAACAGCAACACGGCGAGAAGGAAACTAACGAGGAAATCCATAAAAAAAACGTGGAGAAAATAAACTGCAAGAAAATTTGCTACAATTGCGTCGCATACGCAATAAAAAAAGAAACAGGCAAAACAAAATAGAGCAATTCGGGTGAGCGTGAAGCTCCGCTCCGGTCGGGCGGAGGGAAGGGGTTGAGGTTCAGGCATTTGTCAACATAACGCTTGCAATTTAACAATTTATACTGGCGATTCGGTGCTCCTTCTCCATTTCGTTCTCCATCTTTGGTTCGATGCGGTTGGTTTCTTTTCTGGGTCCAGCTGGGCTCTCGGTTCGGCTCGGTTCCGTGCGATGCGATGCGCTGCGGTGCGATTCGTTCGGATTCGGTTGAGGGTTCGCTTGTTTGGTTTTTATAGCTCTTAATTTTATTTACTATTTGCACGGCGATTGTACGACACGAGGGTGGCACTGCCAGAGGAAACGCTGATGAGTGGGCGGGACGGGGCTGGAGATGATGCGGTGAATGCGAATGGCCAGTCGAGGGCACAAAACGCGTAAAGCGTAAACTACAAATTGTTTTCCTTTATTGTTGTTGTGGTGCGGAAAGTTTACTTACTCGCTGCTTGTCCGGAATTGGCTCCATTTTTATTGACAGTCCGGACAGGTGTACGTTCCGGGGCAGCCGTGTGTGAGTGGATGTGTTTTTTTTTTTTTTTTTGGTTAGCAAAGTCGCCTTATTTTGTGTCCTCGACCGCAGCCACCTTCGTCTCGGTCTCGGTCTATTCGTCTTCTTGCCAGTCCTGCGCCGGCAACTGTGCCTGTGCCTGTGCGGGGTATTTGGGCACGTAATTCCCTAATTAAATACTTAAATTGTAATTGCTCTCGAACGTTTCTTGATGGAATGGCAGGCTTCCGCCCACTCGACCCACACTCTCTTTAGCTTGCCTTTAATTGTGTTGTTCTTGCGGTCCACCGACTCACGCACGCTGCTCCTCCACTCACGCACCCACTTACCCGCTCACTTGGTCGGCTTTATCTGCCGCAAAATCCCCCAGAGGTACCCAAACTCAGATCAGGCTGGGCTACGAAAGGTGCGCGCGGCCCCATCAATAATACAGTGGGCATTAAGTGGGATGGTCAAGGCGTGGCGGCTTCCAGAAACTACTAATGGCAGGGAATGGCGGCTGTAATGGTTAATGATGCCGCGGGATGGGCCGAGCACGACAAAACGAATGGCCTGGGCTATCGGATTAGACGTGCCGAAATACAAGGAATTTACTCCGACTCCGCCGACGCTTGGCAAATTTGTTGCCCATTTCAATTGCACTTCGTGGTCAATGGAGCTCGAAAAAAAAGGATGCTAAGAAAGAGAGAGGAAAAAGCAGCCTTGGGAATTTTGCAAGGCTTCGCTTATTTAATTCTATTCTAGATAGAATAATTCCAGAGCGGATAGAAGTTTAAAGTCTATTTTATTTCCAATTGCGGCAAGAGGGAAAGAATGGAAATCTATTGAAAGATATTTGGGGGTCAATTGGCTATAGAAATCTTCTCAGGCTTCGCTTATTTAATTCCATTTTGGATAGAATACTTCCAGATAGGATAGAAGTTTAAAGTTCAAGAAACCAAACGAAAAGAATGAAAATCTGTAGAAGGTAATTTGAAGGTCAACTAAGTAGAGAAATCTTCTTAGGCTTCGCTTATTTAATTCTTTTCTAGATAGAATAATTCCAGAGAGGATAGAAGCTTAAGGTCCAATTTATTCCCAATAAGCAGACGAAAAGAAGGCAAATCTATAGAAGAATATTTGGAGGTCAATTGGCTAGAGAAATCTTCTTAGGATTCGCTTATTTAATTATATTCTAGATAGAATAATTCCAGAATGGATGGAACTATAAAGTCTACTTTATTCCCAATAACCAAACAAAGAGAAATGGAAATCTTTAGAAGAATATTTAAAGATCAATTGGCTAGAGAAATCTTCTTAGGATTCGCTTTTCTAGTTTCATTTTGGATAGAATAATTCAAGAAAGGATAGAAGGTTAAAATCTTTTTTATTCCTGATAACAAAATGAGAGAATGGAAATCTTTGGAGGTCAACTGACTAAAGAAATCTTCCGTGCCGTTAAAATTCAAGAAGTGCTGATTTCCCTCTTGTTAAAATTCCTTTTTCTAAATTGTAGATGGAAGATTTTCGTAGTTCTTATAGAACTTGTCTTATTTTCTTAAAATCCTTTAAATCTTTTACTAATTTTAAAGTCTTTTGGCGACTTCTTCTTGGTATTTGAATTTGCTCTTTCCGCCTTGTTGGCTTCCTTGTAATTGCTGTTTAATTTTATTGGTCGATTTGGTGCCGTGGATTGTTGTTGGTTGTGTTTCCCAAAGTCGGACATGTAAGCCATCATTTTAATTTAATTGTACTCAAGTTGGTTAGACCATCTCGTCAGCGTCGGCGTCGTCGTCGTCGTCGTTGTCCTGCCGGGCGGGCACGTCCAGTGCTCATCGTCCGTTCAGTGCAGCGTTTTCTTTTCTTTTTTATGGGTTTTTAAGTATGCAATTAATGGTCAATTGGCAGCAAAGGTGCCTGTTTGCCAGCTTCCCTTCGTCCTCAACCGAAGTGTGTCCGCCATAAAATGAAAGTTCTTGTCCTCCTCGTCGTCGTCGTTGTCGTCGTCGTTGCCGGTGACGTTTTGTCCTTTAAATTGATATTTGAACAGCTGCCTGCTGGCCAGAAGCTGCTCGAGTGGCCCGCTTGCTCATTGAGCCTTGAAATTAAAGTGCAAAATCTACACGATTTGAGACATTGTTAAAAATCTTAAAGTACCTTCGTCACGCGAGGCTGCAGGCGTCCGAAGCACCCAAGGAACTAGAATATTAGGAATTCCATTTTCAAGGTTCTCTTTTTCACTTTGTCTTTGGGTTTTCTTTCATTTTCGTTTGGTTGACTTTACTTTTCATTCGGTTCAGCTTCAGTCTGTTCGGTTTCTCGTTTCGACAGGTTACAAAATTTTAATTTCCAAATTACCAGTTGTTTTTTTTTTTTAACACGAAAACATTTTCTTCTCACACTTTTCCGCGTTTGGTTCTGTTCGTTTTTTTGAAACTATGGCTAGTGGAAATGACCCGTCGCCTTCGAATTGGGAGGTCCTCATGGAGTTCAAGGCCGGTCGTATGGAGTCGCGGGATAATTTGGTTGAACCCGATGAGCGCAAAGGCTTAATTTTCATTGTGCAGACGGGCGGGAAGGACCGCCGCTTTTGCTGGAAGGACCGCACCACCAACAAGGTGGAAATCGATGAGCCCATTGTCCCCCAAAAGCTCGAGTTCTCCCACGTCTCCCAATGCAAGACGGGGCGGGTTTATGTGCTTAAATTCAGGCAATCGAAGCGCCGACTCTTCTTTTGGATGCAGGAGCCAGCCGAGGAGCAGGACTCCTCACTTTGCCAGCGGGTCAACCAGCTGCTTGGTTCAGCCGCTGTCCCCCGAATCGATTCGGATCATCTCCGGGGCGGCGAGGAAGAGCGCTTCCAGCAAATCCAAAAGCTGGCCCAGATGTGGAGCCTGGTGGCCCCCAAGCATCGCAGTGCCCCCCGGCTGAGTGTGTCCAGCGCTTCGAGCATAACCTCAGCGCCCTCGCGTTTAATGGTCGACTTCACCAGCGCCTTCTATCAGCGCGGCAGAGATGCTGTGGCCATTTTGATCGTGGTCCCTGAGCGTTTGAGTGCTCTGGCCAATCTGCTGCCTCTTCAGCTTGATGCGAACGCGTCGAGGGGAATGCTCTTTGCCGCGCAGGCCGAGCAGATTATGGAGCTTGTGCGCTCGGCCCAGTTCATTGAGGCCTTGTATGAGTTCTCCTTGGCGCTGCAGTCCGCTCATTTGGGTCCTTTGATGCGTAAAATTGGTCTCAGCAGCGAAGCCGTTGTGGCTGCTTTTGCCGGTAACATGGAGAAGTTCCTTTTGGCCTTATCGAAACCGGATGAAGAGCCGCCGCAAGATCAGTCCTAGACGAGAGCCAAAAGAGAGAGAGACGAAAAAACGAACATGGAAAATGAACCACGGAAAATGAACGAAATTGCGGGAGGGAAGCTGTGAAAATATTCAGACAGGGTAGAAAAAATTATCAAATTTCTTATTGCAAATACAGAAAACATCCATTTGGAGACCGAAGCCCAGAAAGAATCCAAACGAAATGCAATTGGGCGGGTGCGCCAAAAAAAAAAAAAAAAAATAAGGGCGGTGAGGGTTCGGTCCTGGCGAAAGTCCATGCTCAAGAAATGCAATAACGGCGAAAAGTTACGAAGATAAATGAGATGCCATAAGTTAGACGACAACTTGCACCGCGGGGAGACGGCGAAGCAGCAGAAGCAACGCCAGTAAAATTGATATAAAAGGCAAAGAAAATGGGGGAAAAATAGTTGTAAAGTGCCAAAGGAAAGTGCCACCCAGCGAGAGGGAGAGTGGGCGGGCGGGGCAGATAAAGATGCAGAAAATGGGGGGCTGGCCGGGAAAGAAATTCCTCGGGTTAGAAGGCAACGCAGGCCGGCCAGTCGGTCCTTTCCTTTCCCGAGTTTTTTTCTCTGTTGTCTTGCCGTCGTTTCCTAGCGTCCGTGGCCATTGCTCTTGTGTTGTTTTAATGAAACTAACCGAGTGCACTTGATGAACGGGCCGCCCCAAAAAGTAGACTATGAAAAATTGCATAATGACCGTCGACGCTTTGGCGGGCAACTTTTGATGTTGAGGCAACAAATTTCATCCTTAACCTTTTGATAGCTGATAACGAGCTGAAAATACGTCCACCTTTTGGCAAAGAAAGAGCAATAAATTTGCACTTCATACAAGATTTCGCCGGCAAATTTGTAATTGATTTGATTGCATTTAATTATGGCCCGAAAGGGGATTAGTTACCTTGCCTTTGCCAATTTCCTTTGGCCTCCTCAGGGACCCACAGATAGAGAGCAAGGGACCTGAGAATTCCCGCAGGAGTGAAATTCCCCTGTCAAATTTGCCTGCCATTTGCACTTTAAAGGCGGAACCCTGCCCTCCTCCTTTGGCTAGCCAGTCACCCATCCCTGCTGGCATCAATGTAAGTTGATTATTCGCTGCACACTCACGCACGCCCGCACGCATTGAGGTCGACACAGAAACAGGGAGAACTGGGCGACTGCCAGGCGTGCATTGCATACGAAATTCCTCGGCACACACACAACTGGCAGGAGTCCGCCCTCTCAGATGTTCTGGCCGATGTTTTGCCACTTTTTCGTGCACGCATCGAATTACACACGTTGCTACAAATGCCGAGTTTGCTCGGTCTTAACTAAGCTTGATTATCGACATTCCAAGCAATCGACGGCCGACTGGGGGAAAAGAATAACACCAACTTTCCGCCGGGTATACGGAATTTGTGTAACGCCCACAAGTGCAGTTCTGCAGTTTAAAGTGCAAAATTCCAAGCGGCCCCTCTGGAAGCTTCGGATCCTTCGTTTAATAAATGAATTTATAACAGCCTCTCTCCCTTTCCCTGTGCAATACGCACACTTCATGTAATTGAAGCCGAGGGCAGCCCGCCGGCCAGTGAACATCATTATCCCTATTTGTGTATAGCTCATGGAATTTCGATTCTCCCCCCGCCCAATTGATGGCGTCATGCTACATGGACAATTTGGATACCTTTGACTTGACCGACTGGCCTAACCGAAATTCAATGCTCTCTTCCTTTCGGCCGATGGTCAGGCACCTTTACCAGTTGCCGTGGGTCTCAGGTCAGTTGTAATTGGTTCTCGAGGGCAAATCTTCTCGGGAGAGCTGCACTTGCACTCTCGTCACCAGGCAGATGAAGAGCTTAAGTCGCCCGCTCCAGTGTCTCAATCGGGTCGTGGGTTGAGTTTCAGCAGCTTAAAGTAAATCCCTTCAAATGCCTTACTAAATTAATTTATACCCTGTGCTTATCAGATTTTCGGTTTGAATTCTTAGGTAATTGATTATAGTTGGAGTTGTTGGAGATTTCTGGGGGATTTTTAGACCTTTTCTATCGCTCACTTCAGGCAGCATCGCTTGGAATTATTTTAGGCTTTTGGTTATTTTTTATTCGATTGAACTTACCAATATTTTTACACCTCGTATATTTTGTTGGTGTTTGAGGATTATTATAGATCGCTTGTTTGCTTATTGAAATTAGTTATTTTTAATGCAAGTTTACACTCAAGAAAATACACACACACACGTGAAAATAATGAAAATGTAAAACCCAAAAAACTATGAATTGCACTTTTCGATCGCGAGCAACTGCCGGCGGCCTCGGACTGCCGTTCTTAAATACATTTTAGGGGCCCACTGATCTGAGCTTTCTGAAGCAGGCGTAAGTTTTATTCTGTGATCGAGAGAGAGCTTTGCTTGACGGACCTGCAGACCTACAGACCTACAGACAGACGGACAGAGAAACAGAGATCGAGAGACGGGCGGACGGGCAGGCGCATAGACAGTAAGAGAAACAAAGAGATGGACAGACAGAGAAACCGGCGGGTAAGAGGAAAGATGGACAGACAGACACACAGAGAGACGGACAGACAAACGGGTAGGCAGAGCTGGGCAGCCAGACGGGCAGATACGGATAGACAGACGGACAGACAGATCTACTGTCCGTTTTGTGGTATTTGACTGGCCGTCTCCTTGCTGAGATCGACCATCTCACCGTTTGCCTGTCTAACGCTCTGCCTACCCACCTGTTTGTCCGTCTGTCTGTCTGTCTATCTGCCTGCCCGTCTGTCCATCTGCGTGCCTGGCTTTTTGTCCGTCTATCTATCTGGCTATCTGTCCAGTTGCCTGCCGTCTATTCGTTCATCTGTCTGCCTTCTGGTCAGCCCGTCTCTCTAGCTGACCGTCTCTCCACTTGCCCGTCTCTTCACTTGCCTGTCCGTCCGTCTGTCTGTCCATCAGTCTGTCCGTCTGTCTTCCTATCCCTCTGCTTGCCCGTCTACCTTGCCCCCCATCCGCCCACCTACCTGCCCGTCTGCCTGTTTACTTCGCCTGATTTGACTCTCCGCCTGCATGTCCGTCCGTTCCGTCGTCTATTTTTTGTAAGCTCAATCTCCTACAAACTCTCTCCAATCACTACTTTCGATCATAGGATAAAGCTTTCACTCTCCCTGCTCAAAGCTCAAAAGCTCAGCTCGCCCAGCCCCGGATTTGTATATAAGGGCGGCAGTTGCCGGTCGCCGGCAGTTGCTCGCGATCGCGAAGTGCAAGTCATCGTGGTTTTTGTTTTTCAATATTTTTTCCGACTCTTTTAACGAGTTTGTTATTACGTGTGTTTATTTAATGGAGTGCATGCTTATTAAAATGAGCTAATTTAAACGGGAAATCGCGCGGATAATAATGAAACAAATCCAAACACAAAAAGCAAGCATTTCTACATGAAAACTAATGGTAAGTGCTTGCAATTAAGATCAATTAGAGGCAGAAGGACAATAGTTGTGGGGGTTCAAATCGAGTCGAGAGGTCAGAGATTTGGGGTCAACAGAGATTCTTTGGGGCATTTTAAGGGACCCACGGAAAGGCTTCAAAGAAGAAGCCCCAAAGTTTTCCAAGCCTTTCCATTATTAGAATACGAATTGAATTTTAAACTGGCCAGAACTGTGATTCGCCCTAAAAGCCTATGAAGTTTTCAAAATGATCGAGGGTTTTTTTCTCTCCCCATTAAATAAGTATAAAGTTGCGTTTTTAAACGAAACCAATGTCCTTGCCTGGCGTACAGTTGCCTTTTAAGTTGCTCAGTTTGCTCCGCGACAACGAGTGGCAAGAAGGACGTTGGCGACTTGGGCATTGGCGATGGGCTGTGGTGATGGCCTGGCAATCAAATGGATACTTTTAATTTAGTTTACAACCAACTTAGTTAGTACAGTTGACCGCCACAAAGTTAGTTTTGCTGTAAGTACAGTTGCCTCGGCCAGAGAACATCTGTTTTTGGTCTTGGCCTCTCTCGTTTCGGGCTGTGCCTTTCGCTTTGTAAAATTGGCTTTTTAAATTAAGTTTTGTGCTGTTGGAGATTCCACAATGGCATTGCCATTGAAATTGATGTGGACACACACTTCCGGCAGCTGTGGACGGACGGGCCGGCGGGCAAGTCAACAAATTTTGTTAAAGGACTTAAAGGAAACCGCACCACATAAATGTAAAATGTCATGCCCTGTCAATGTCAAGTGCAGGGAGCAGCACAAACAGCCGGACGGACAGTTGGACCAGAGGAAAAATGAAATCAAATCAAAGCTCAGCGCGGTTAGCCGAAGTTCGCCTTTTGTCTGGGATTGGTCATCTAACCGTCCATCAGATCGGGCCATAACTTTTCCACCACCTCCACCTGGGGGCTCCCCTCGCTTCGTCCTTTGGCTTTGTGTCTTGCAAAGATTTCAAAATTGAAAGCCCTCCCTCGTTTTGATTGACAGGCGGCCTGGCCAGCCAGTGGCCGTTGTTTGGGTAATAAGGAAACGTTTTGGGCTTTAAGCATATCCGGGCGGTCAGCACGAGGATGGGGAAAAGGACTTTCCTTTCAAATCACTGACATGTGCAAACATTTCCATGTGACATTGTGTGTGTGTCGATTTCGTGCCAAAGCGAACGCACAATTTTATTGGGAATGACCGACCGACCGGGTCAGCCGGGTAGGCGCCACAGCCAGAAAGTGTTGCCAAAAAGGCCAAGACAAGCGCTGATCCTGCGCTTCCACCACTGACTTTTTGGCCTAGTTCGATTTTCCTTTTAAAGAGCGCAAAAGGAAAATGAGAAAGACGAGAATTTCGCCAGTCGGCAATAAAAATTCAAAGCCGAATGCGTCCCACCAGAAACTCAAATAAAAATCAAATAATAGCGTAGAAAAAAAAAGCTGCTGCTGTCGGCGGTTGGCCACGGACAACTGCTGGACGCTGGAAAATTCAGTGTGCAATAAAATGTCGCCGGTTCGGTCTTCCCGTTTGTTCTTCTGCTCCTTTTTCTATTTCTTCGATGGCCTTTCTCCAAATTTTTTTTTTATGATTCCACTTCCTTCCAATGCGCCTGTGTGTGTGTGTGGCTTTTGTCCGTTTGCGTCGCACGGTTTGCACGCCGCTTCACGCTTCGTTGTTGCCGAATTTCAATGGCTTTTGTTGCCGGCACTGTTGCCGCACTTCGTGTTGCCGCCGCTTGTCGCCGCCGTCGTTGCCAATAGATAAACATAAAAACAAAAGTTAACCCAGTTCTATGGCGAATTTTGTGCTGGCGCAGCTTGGAGCCTTTTTTGGTTGCTCCTTTTTCCACGCTATGAATAAATTTTCGCCGGATTTTTCGGCGCTTGTCGGGGGGAGGGAAACTTTCATGTCCGTCCCCGCCCGGAAGTGAGTTGGGAAATTTATTTTAATTTTTTTCCCCCGTTTTTATTACGAATGGGAATTTGTCGCCGACTGCAACAAAATGGCTGGCGCCCAAGGAAACTCAAATTGATATAAATGCAATTAATTCAACTTAATCGCCGACCGTCTACCTGGCGATCCTTCGGCCTCCTCTCAACTTTCCATTTAACAAATTAAAATAGCAACCGGTTTTTTTGGCAACTGACGTCGGCATCGACACGGCCCTGCCCAGCCCGGCAACGTTTACTAATAAATTTCATATTTATGTATGACATTGTCATGCGGTGACTGTGGCCAGAAGTGGATCGCATCCTGCAACGCCGGGCAGCCGGCGCTTTTACTCCTTTTTGTGCGACGACAGCAAGACGGGCGGTTGGGGGCTTAAAACGCCATTGCTAATGGATAAAGCCCACCCAGAACGGCTCTCTGGCGGTGTCACTGTAACTGCCTGCGTGTGTGCGTGTGTGTGTGTGTGGATGGTCGGCTATGCAAACAGGCAGGGCGGGCAAATGGATGCGATGCAGGGCTTCCCCGAATCACAGCAGGCCATAAAAAGGATGCGCGGTAATAAAAATGAGCGACAAACAAACCATACACGCTTCCTCCCCAACTGCCCAGCGGTCCGAGTGTCCAACTGTTCGCGTGTCCGGCGTGGGTGCAATGCTCTGTGGTCGGTAATGCCGGCCAAAGGCAACCAACCACAACGGCCTGTTCTGTCCTCGACAACATAAAACACAAAACAAATACGAACACGAACACCATCCAAAACACACACACACACACACACACAGGAGTAGTAAGTTTTCAGGCGTTTCGCTCACAAGTCAATTATGGACGCTTATATCAGCCGATATTGCCCGATTCCCAGGCGGATGTTTTTCTGATTCTTTCGGCAATCAGTTTGCTTGCAAATCTGCAGAAATTTCTCAACAAGAAGCTAAAGAAAATATTAGTTAAGTTTTCCAACTCCGCTTTGGGCTAAAAACGACCTTAAGAACCTAAAAGAAAAGGAAAGAATCTAAAAAAATGCTATGCAACAAATATTTCCACGAAATATTGATATGAGACATTTTTCTTGTTAAATGAAAAACAAACACAAAAGGAAATGGCATCAGTCCATTTATCTATGGGAATTGTTAGCTGCATTAAAAAGACCTTTTTAGTGGGCCCAAAAGTGACCCAGTGAAGGCCAACGAAATGGGACAAAAGAGCAAACCGAGTGACTGAAATGAGATTTCTGAAGGGACAGAAAGGCGAGTGGGGAAAAAGGGATTTGTTCAGTGACCAATAATAGAGGAAATTTAAGGAAACTTACTAAATAAAGCAGCTGCAAAGCGACCAAGAGGTAAAAGAATGACGAGTTGAGATTAAGAAGTGAAGGGTAGGTTTCTGAAATATGACTGGACAGGGAGAAAGATCTATAAAGTAAATTCAAAGATTAGTTAAGGAAAGTCTGATCAAGAGGAATGGAAGAAAAATAGTTAAGGAAAGTTTGCTGAAGAAGATCAAAAGATAATTGGGAAAACTGACAGTTTCTGAAGACTGAGAATCAAGGCAAAAGAACCAGAACTTATTGACAAATATTTGGGGACTTAAGCACCTTGAAAAATAAGTTTGAAAATAAGTTCGTTCCCTGCTTTCTAATTTCCTTTTCTGCCGATCCGAAGATCTCATTAATCGTCTAGAAAAAATTAAAGAATTCTTTTAAATGCTTGGCGTTTTATTCTGAGCTTCGTTATTTGGAATTTTCATTACTCAATTCGATGAATTTATACTATTTTCTGGAACTCTTTAATAGCTTAATGGGATTATGGAATAAAGAACAATTCGAGTGCTTCAAGGTTATCAAATTGCAGTTATCTATATAAAACGCACGAGTATTAATTTAAATGTGGGGAGACTTTGTCCTGATCAATTGGAATTTTTGTAAGTCTTGTCTTTCGTTTTGGGTGGGTGGATAGGCCGGTCGGGTTGTTTGGTTGGCTGTTAAATTGTTTGCATAATTCTGATTGTGGTGGGCGTTAGGATGGCCTGACAATTTTCATTTCATTTTGCCCAAGTAACTCTGAGCATATTGACAATTTGTGAGGCACTTAACGGCAGACAGGCCGGCAGGCAGGGAGTGCAATTCAAGCCATCGATGATCTCAATTATTAATTGATGTCTGTAAGACGCCATCGATACAAGTTTTGCCCACGTCCATCTGTGTGTGTGTGTGGTGTATTTTATGCTATTTGCATGGCAGGCAATTCCGTCACGACGCAGCGACAAACCAAACTTCGGGCACTTGACATTTCACGCTCCGTGGATGCCTGGCCCATGGACAGATGCTCCTTGCCGATAAATCAGCCAATTTGGCTTGCGGACAAATGCTGGTTGGCCTCTAAGTCAGCCGCCATTTGCCATGCGCCTTGAGGTTCTTTTCTCCGGCGGCTAACACAGATGAGCTGGCAAGGATGCCAAGCCTGATTATCCCGATGACAGCGATAATCACGACGACGTTCATGACGCTCATCATGATGATGATGAAAAGGGCTATTTATATCTGGCGTAGTGGCTGGCGTTGCCTTGCAATTCCGTTCGTTTATTCGTTCATTCGTGTGTTGATTAAACATTTGTGCCATGCAATATGCATGATGCATCCTGCACACAGGACCCCGCCGCTGCCGGTGGATGTGTGGAGGCTTTGATTGCTGTTGACTGCCTGGCTGGCTGGCTGGGTGGCGGACGCCTGGTCGTCTGGCCGTCTGCCTTGTAGTTGCCAGTCTCTTTAATAGAATATTTAATTTTAATTACAAACATTTGATTTCCCACTTCAGCCATCGTCGACGTGGCTGTTAAAACTGCAGCCGACCATCGACCCAAAACCCTCCTCCCAGTCTGTCTGTCTGCCTGTCTGTCTGTGTGTGTGTCACACAATTTGCGCTGAATGGGCCCTGAGCTGGCTTGAATGCGTGCATAAAAGCATAAGCAACTTGGCCAGTTGAGGTGGCTTACCCGCCGCCCAACGGCTTGTCCGTGCCTCTCTGGGCGGCTTCTGAGCAGCCTCCTTGCTTTTGCTTTGCTTTGTTTGCCTGTGTCAATGGCGCCGGCAACGCGTTCGCCTTGACTTTTGGGGTTCAGTTTTGTGTTTTTCTCTTTTCTCTGTTTTTTTTTTTTCCTTCTTTTCTTCCTGCCTGCCCTGCAACATAGGAATGTGGAATGTAAAATGCAATGCCTTTCAATGTTGTTGATATTTACCCACACACACACACAGACGCATACGCGCGCATTCATGAGCAAGCGGCGGGTAAAATGACAATTTTTATAGCATACATTTGGGAGTCGCTGGCGCAGCGCTTAGTCAAAATGGCTGCGTTAAACGAGAGAAAACGGGTAAACTTGGAACGTCAAAAACAGAAAGTTATCCTCTTAAAACGCAAAACATACGTAGTTTAATATTTGCCCATGGCAGCGGCTTAGATTATTTAAAATTTTCTTAAATATTTCCAGACATTTCCTGGCCAATTTGTAGCGCTAAGCTTGTTGGGAATTTGACTTGAATTTAATGAATGTTGCAAGTTAAAAGTTGTGGCTTAAATCAAATTAAAATTTGATCGAAAGTCTTTTTGTTCGGTAACTGCAAACAATTCTGGTTCATGAAAACAATTAAACCGCCAGGAAGTCTTGGTTTCTGAGTCTCTATTTTTGGGCGGTCTTTCCGCTCCCCTTGAAAAATCTCTGTTTCCCTCAAAGATCGTTTAATTCCCTTGACTAATTTGTTGTATTTTATTCTCTTTCTAGGTAAGTGATAAATCCGCCTACAAATTGCCCTTCAAATTCTGTAAGTCAGACTTTTGTTGTTTTTTTTTCTTGTGGGTGTGAGGAAGTCCTTCAGACTACGAATGTGATTCCATTCCAACTGTCAGTCTGTTGATCTCTACGAAATTCTATCACTGGCAACAGCCAACAGGCCTGCCATCTACCTTTCCCAAGGCTTTCCCCCGCCGCCGACCCACTCGTTGGGCTCTTGAAGAAGAACTTTCATCTGTCAATGTGCAGCACGTACTCAATCTTCTGACTTGTCAAACTTGGCGATGTGCTTACATCGTGCAACTAGCAAGAATCGTTATACATATTCATCCATATCTGTGGCACGGCCAGGGAGGCGGTGGCTGTACATAAAACGGGCGGAAAAATAGGCGTCGGGGTGGAAAAATGGTCGAGTCGGGCAGGGCGGACGGTTGGCTTTGGCTTGGGGGTGGGAGAAGACGGAAGGACATAAAAACTGATTTGCTATCGAGTAGAAAGACTTCGCTCAGCCAGCAGGATTCGAAAGGGCTTGAAGCCATGGGGAAAGGGGATTGCCTGGAAATTCCAATTTCTGCCTTTAATAGCCTCACTGATTAAGATCTTTAAATGGGTTTTGTGGCAAACGAAAGCTTGTCTGCTGCAGACAACGGCAATGAAGATACCAAGCCGTTTAGTTTGAGAGCTTGATCAGCAAAATCGAAAAAAAGGTTTACGGCAAACCTTTAAGTTCCCTTGGAAATAACTTCCGCAAAAGGAAAAGTAAAGTAAAATTGAATGCCCTGTTAATTTTGCCACATCCTTTCGATTTTCTACCTGAAAGAATTCAGTTCGTTGGCTGCCGGCTGCAGCATTCAACCGTCCGACCAAAGGGTCCACCGGGGATAATGGAAATAGTTTTATATACCATAAATAAGTTCATATGATTCTATTAGTTAGACAAACACAACCCACACACACAACGTGGGGGCCCTGTAATTGAGTATAAAATGCAGCATATAAAAATATCTACATATTTTTCCCTTTATATAGAGGAAAAGAGTAGGCAGGCTGCCAGGGACGCTGCCTCCCTCTCGAGGGCAGCTGTGTGGGCTGTGGATGTGTTTGGTTCTTTGCCTTTTCTGCGCCATAACAAAATTACCAAGTTCCCAACTAAACAAGTTGCCAATAATAATATAGCCATGCCCACCAGCCGGCCGGGTCGTTGGTGGCCAGAAAGGCACAGAAATTGAGTGGTCGGGGCGGCAGGAATAACGGTAAAAATAACAAAGGCTTCGGTCCGGCTGGCCACCCTTTTACCGAAAGACAAAAGGACACGTCAGTTGTGGTTGTCCATCAAGCGGGGGCCAGTCAATCAGTCAGTCATTCAATCCTTTGCCTCGGCCGCTTAGCTTTCCACACTCGACTTCCCCCGATAATGCAAATGCCCAATAAATGAACCCAAAATCGAACACTCGACGTCGCTTTGAATTGCATTTCTTGTTGTTGTTTTATATACGAAATTTCCATAGTTTTCCCAGCTTAGCTCGTGGGTTGGTTGGTTGACAAGTTAGGGTCACTGGGTCACAGCTGTGCTGGGTCACAAGCCCTCGACTATGACGACGGCGACGGCGACGGCCACGCTGATGACTGTGGCCTTGGGGACGTGGCCTTAATTGATTGACATAAACGGGGAAAAACGAAACAATTTTCCATATTATTGGAAAAATTTTGCCTGCTTTACCAACTTTTATTTGAAGCGACACGACAGTTTCAGCGATTCAAAAACTGTTTTAAGGTTCAAAAGTTTGGCCAACTTTCAGCAATCAAAAGTCTTTGGGTCTTTTTGGACTCATTCTATTGGCTTACAGAAAAAGTACAGTCACTTTCATTATTCTGGGAACTATTTCCTTTTTAGAGACGAAAGCTCCATGGTCCCTTAAAATCTCAGGAGTTTGACGGTTCCTCGCAGTCGGTGGGACGGATTTAAATTGAAAGAATTATAGATCCTCAGTCTGTTATATTGGGGAATAATAATTCCATAATAATTTCCGTCCTTCGGCCAACTTGAAGGCGTTTCCTTAGTTCCCTCGCTGCCTTGTTGATATTTCACTGCATTCAGGCGATTCGATTAATTAACAAAAACAAAGACCAACAAAATGTTTTGTCAACCTCAAATCAGATATCCTTTATTTCGCTGCACGCTGGGCCGTTGCCTTGACTGTGCGGGCTGCGGCCGATAAATTCCATTGAATTCTGCGGTTTCCTTCGGCTTGATTGATTCCTATTGAGATTGAGCCGAGCGCCTCTTGTGTCCCCAGCTGTCTATGGCTATGGGGACAGCCTTGCAGGAGCCCAGCCAGCCGCCCACTTATTAAACGCACGTGTGGTGCGGTGGTTGCGGTGCTGTAATTGCCGGCCGCCGCCGAAGTCTTTGTGGTGGGTTTTCTCCTTTGGCCTTTTTATTGATTCTCGTGCCTTTTGTGCTCTTTTTTTTGGGGCGGGCGGACTTGAGCATTATTACCTTCCAAATTATAATAAAATAAACAGAAAACAACACAAACAACAACATCAAAAAGCGGCCAAGTTTCTCGCCTCCTCTTTGCCGCCGCCGCTCCTTGTTGGCGAAAATTAATTTTGCCTCATTGGCTGGTTGGCCAATTTGCCTTGCCTGCTTTGTTTGTGTTTGTGCCTGAGTGTGTGTGTGTGTGTGTGAAACCGGCAAGAACGAAGGCAACAAATTAAAGGCTCTCGCTGGCTCACTGAAGCCGCTTAAAGCCAAAGCGCCCCAAACATTTTAAGATTATTCGATGTGACTTTTGGCGTTTTCGTTTGGATTTATAAAATGCGCTGTGGAGTTTTTATTTTTTGGTTTTGATGAGATTATTGGTTTTGTTTTTTACTTTAAAAATCACGCAAGAATTTAAATAAATTTATAGAATTTTTAATTGCTTGCAATGCTGGGCCGACTCCTGGCTAAAAGTCTCTCCAATCGGGGATTTTTTTCTTCCCCAATTAATTATTTTATCCCCGACTTGAGGCCTTCCTGTGTGGTTTTTATGTTGTTTCGATGGCGTAACTCTTACAAAATTTGCTTGGCTCTTTCGGTGCATTTCCCTCACTCGAATCGATTCATACTTCGATGAATGACGTTATGTTCGTAATTTCTGCTAATTCGTGTTCTTTTGTGTCCGTTTGCCTGTTCATTTCATTAGGAGTCGGCTGTCCTCCCTCTCATTGCCCCGCCGAGCTCAGCTCATTAGGGAAAGTTGGCTGGCTTCGCTCAATTTCCCAGGACCATCATTCTCCTGCCAATTTCAATAACTCAGGAATTGTTGGGTTTGCCGCAACTTGTTCCAATTTTCAAAGCATTACGCTTATGAGAATTTATGTTATGGCCCACACACAAACACACAGAGACTCGGCTGGTGTTGTTTTTTTTTTTTGCTTTTCCACTGCCGACTGCAATTAGTTCAACATGATAAAAATGCTCCCCAGTGGGTCGGCGGGGTCGGCTCGTTTATGGTCCATGTGTGCGTGTGTGTGTGTGTGGGGTGGAAATCTCCAATGCTTGCAGTTTTGCCAACTCATTTGAGGCAATTTACCTACACACGCACAGCACGCCAACCGGCTTCTCTAATAGCTCCTCGTATATTAGAGACTGCAGCAGTCCTTCCTCCTTTTTCCCCTGCCTCTGGGATGCCAAGCCTGCCGGCTGCGTTGTCTGTCTGTGTGTCGGGTTGTCTGCCCGGCAAGTTGCTCTTTGCACAACTTTATTGTTGCCTCTACTTGCCGCTCTAATGAAGGCAACACCTCCGCCCCTCAGCCCCTCGTGGGGGGCGTGCCTCGGCCGCCACCGCCACCGCCACCGCCAACACTCTCATCGTCATCTGTGTGTTATCTCTGCGGTGCGGCCCTTGGCAGAGCCACTCGACTGCCATTGACAACGTGCCGCAACTTTGTCGTTTGTCGTTTGTCGCTAGTGCAAAAAGTATCAAGTTCCAATTAATTAATTATGTGATTTCTTATTGGCCAAACACACGACAACGCACGTTGTGCACAGTGGGTCCCTGGCTATTTGTATGAGAGAGAAATTAAAGCAGCGCGATAAGAAGGCATTGAAAAATATTACTTGGAAACTTTTTACCTTCAGTTGGCCTTCTAGAAAAACACAAAGGTCTTCCGGGTTTCCTTGTGTTATCAGGTTTGCCTGCTTAAGGAATTTCCGATTTGGAGCCACTGTGGGCCCCAAAAAATCCACCGCTGCAAATGAGCAACAAACTTGTAGATACGCCGCATTATTAACAAATACAGAAGCATTTTATGAAGACATTTTCCACACACACACACACACACACGGGAGAGGGTGGTAATAATCTGGAACCATTAGGGGTACTCCGACGAGCATTTTTGGGTGGCGTTACATAAAAATTTATGCAAAGAATCGCTGGCACAAGACAGGACAAGTCTGAGCGGTTGGGGGGAACTGCGTTGCCAAGAAGTTGCCAAGGACGCGAGCGGGGATGCTGGGCGATGTTGCGTGTGTAGCGCTAAAATTGTTTGAAATCTCACATAAATTGCTGCCCATGAAAGTATGCTATAAAAAATCACAACAAAGACAAAGCCACCCCGCTGGGGGCGGTGCTGGGCACCCGGACAGGTGCGCCCTGTACACGGTTGTCTGGTGGTGTGAAACTACCGATAGGACAGAGGAACTTTTGATCGTGGGACCTTAACCTATTAAGGGCCCGAAAAATGCACACGAGAGCCGGTAAAGTGCAATGCAGTTTTTGCCAAAAGTTTCAAACACTTACCTGTCCGTCCGTCCCCCCTCCCTTCCTGTCTCTTTGCGCTGTGGGCCAAAGTAACAGCTGGCAATTTTTCAGGTTTTTCTTTATGTTTTGTGCTGCTGCTGCTGCCGTGTAACTGCAAAGCTTTTAATTAAAGCATTTGCATTTTATATATCAGACATGCGGACAGCCATTTGCCACGCCCACTCCCCCTGCGAGTGTGTGTGTGTGTTGGCCACAAACCGTTCCGCAAGTTATGCAACCTGCCCACGTAAGCGGCGTGAAATTCAAGGCCCACTGACTTGCAAATACCCTAAAAGTGCAGAAAAGCACAACTTTGCCCAAATTTTAAGCTACAGAAATTCTGGGCTTCAATGTGAATTAAATAATTTCCAAACTGCTTCTCTTTTTATTGAAATTTGTTTTCTTTCTTTGCTGGAAGATTTCCGTTCCAATTTCTGTTTTTCCAGGGCAGCCGGTTTACTGCCACCGAAAATGGCAGACTGCTGGCAGTTTCTGGATTATTCTTTTCGGCCTTTTTGCGTGCGAAGCTTTTCCCACGTTCATTTAAGTTTTATGAGCGGCCGGCATTTTTTGTTTGAACGGCTTTTGTTCCGCTACCTCCGGGTTTTTTGCGCCCATCAGTTAATTTCTGGGGCTTTAAGAACTTAATTGATCAATTCGAGCTCAGTTTCATTTCATTTGCATTGCCCCGCCAAATGAATATGCAATGACATTGAACGGATCCGATTCGGATTCGAATTCAGATCTTTTCCTGTTTGTTTCAGCCAGGACATTGCGGCTTTCAATTAATTCCGTGTGAGGCAAACGGGCTAATTTTTTCCACTCCCTGTTTTTGTCTGGAAATTGCGGTTGAACCCAATGGACCCAAATTGTCGGGCTAAATTTTCGTCACCTCCGCTTGACTGCCGCTGCCGGTGCCTAAATTTGGTCAATAATTGTGCATATTTTACATGAAATCCAGACGGCGACTGATTGACTGGCCATGATCAGTCATTTTGTCATCAGCCTGCGCCGCTTGGCAGTTGCCTGCCAGCTTGTATTTGTTTTAGTCTCGCAAATACAAGGACATCTGACCTGCAGCATAATTGCGCACAGGCCTGGCGTCCTGCCGTCCAGGTGGCCTGATGGGTGTGGATTTGATGTGCCTGTTTATGCATATGATATGCAAATATTGTGGTATCAGTGCAGGCAAAGCAAACTCACCCACGGCTCCGCTCCGGGCCAGGATATTTTTGTTATTTGACTTCTCACACCTGAATGGGTTGAGGCCTTGCTGCCCCTTTTGGAATTTACACAAAACATTTTGCTTAATTTATATTTATAACTTGAAAGGCTAAAGATCCCGGCGACCCGACTACCCCGCCCCGCTCGTGGGGTTTTTTGTTTGAGTTTTGTTTTTGTATTTGCATAATCGCTGCGGTTGCCCTCCCAGCGCCGCCCTGGCCTGTCTGCTTTCTGCTCTTTGATGGGGGATATTTTTGCATTGTTTGACGATTTTAATTGCATGCGTTTTGCAGCTGCTTTGCATCGAATTGAATTGTTCAAAGTGAAATCAACTGAAATTGATTGACTTGCAAAGGCAGCCCCACTCCCAGTTTCCAGTTCCAGCCAACAATTCATCCATCTATCCAGGCCAGAGAGGGAGCCTGGCATCTGTTGGCGGGTCGGTCTGTTAGTCTGTCAGCTCCTCTCAGCCATATAAATAATGAAATTTATATTTGCAAAAGGTATTTTGACTGACGGACGACGTAGAAAGTTCGCCAAACATTTAAATTGGACACCAAAGTTTCCTCTGCCAAAAATCAGTTGTTATTTTATATTCTTTATTATATAAAATATTTTATTAGCACTTCCTGTCGATGCTCCTTTAATTCGGTCTTAAATCCAAGCAAACCTTTTTGCTCAGTGCATGCAGATTGTCGACTAACTCAAAGGGGTTTATGATGTTGTTGATGGCAGGAAGTTATGGGGTGTTTGGGATTGAGTTACCACAACGTGGCAGGCTCGGGGGGGGGGGGGGGGGGCCTTTTTTTTTTTTCTTTTTTTTTTCTCTTCTCCCCCCCCCCCCCCCCCCAAAACCCCAAGCACACCTTGGGGGGGGGCCTTTTCTTTTTCCAAAGGGAGGGGGGGGG
>JBAMCP010001344.1:0-23769 GCA_037075105.1 Lissocephala sabroskyi | reverse complement strand
GAAGAAGGGCAGCCGCTTCATGCGCAATGCCAAAGGCTTTGCCAAGCAAGGCATTTTCGGCCGCGGCACCCACATCGACGACGACACCTTCAATTACTTCATAAACATTCTGGACTCGATGAAGGGCGAAGTGGCCGAGCTGGAGGACCGCGTCATGATGGCCAACAACGTCTTCGAGCAGACCAAAGACCAGGAAATCCACCTAGCCTCCAACCAAATCGTCTGCAAGGCCCTGGAATCGCTCATCGGATTCGTAGACGACGCGGTGCTGGAGCGTTTCTTCACAAAGTTCGGCGAGTCCTTGCGGCCCATCTGCTCGGATCGTTTCGCCTCCCATGTGCTGCAGAAAATGGTGGAGATCGCCTTTCTCAGAGGCCTGGGCAAATCGGCAGCCCACACCTCGCCCGACACTGAGGCCCCGAGCGCCAAGAAATCCAAACCCGACGCCGCGCAACTCGAAGAATCTTACAATTTGGACACGGAATTCAAGCCTCTCCATCGTCAGCAATGCTGCGAGTTCGTTTTGCGGATTGGGAAGTTCGTGCTCAACAATCTGGAGGACTTCGTTTGGGATCCCTGCGCCAATCACATCATGCGCACGGTGATCTTCTGCCTGGCGGGCATGCATGTGCCCAAGATTTCCTTTGAAAAGGAGGGAGCGGAGGTGGCCAAGCACATGACTCTCTACTCGGTGCCGGACGAGTGGCCCGAGGTGATGAAGGAGTTCCCCCAGCGCCTGGAAATGTGGCCTCAATTCGAGGAGCTGCCCTATCAGGACCACTCCTCCGCCCTGCTGGGCACCATCTGCCTGGCCCTCAGCACAGTGGACAAGAGTTCCCTCAAGCATTTCGGCAAGAAAATCCTCACCCAGAGTTTCCTTCTCCCCGAGGATTCAGCCGAAGACAAAAAGGAAGATGAAGACTCTAAAGATGAGGACGTCCCCGCCGAAGAAGCGACTCCAACGGAACCCGAAGTCAAGCTGCCCAAAGTGTTCCACTATCAGAGCTCGGTGATTTTGCTGGAGCGGCTGATAGCCGTGGCAGGATCCAAGCTGCTGACCCAAATCTATGCCATGCTGCTCCAAGACCGGGTGGGCTTTCTGGCCCGGCAGCAGCAAACGAACTTTGTGATCCAACGGATCCTGCAGCACATCAAGGAGCCAGCCGACTTCGAGGGCCTCTTCAACGAGCTGCAGCCGCTGACCGAGGAGCTGCTGAAAATCGGCCATACCGGCGTCGTGTCGGCCTTGAGTGGAGCCTGCCTGCGTCTGGCCGCCAAGCAGGCCCAGATGATTGGCGCCCTGCAGACTGCGCTGCATGTGGCTGGCGACAAGGAGAAGGCCAAGAAATTTTTCAATTGCCTGGTTAAATTGATGCCGGTGGAGGTGCTGGCCGAGGACAAGAAGAAGTTCGTGCATCTCCACGGCTCGCTGATTGTCCAGCACATCCTGCAGTTCAACAAGCCCATTTTCCTGGTCAATTGCATGCTGGAGCTGCCGCCGGCTGAGCTCTCGGAGATTTTCAACACACCCAACGGCTCCCACATTGTGGATGCCTTCATGCAGAGCAAGTTCATAGGCGAGAAGTCCCGGGAGAAGCTCATCCGCCTGCTGGATGGTTTCTATGTGGACTTGGCCATCACCAAGCACGGCTCGCGGGTCCTGGACCAGTGCTTCCAGGCGGCCCAGGACGGCCAGAAGGCGCACATTGCCAAGGAGCTGGCCACCAAGTCGAATATGCTGAACGGCTCGCCCTTCGGCCGCCTGATCTTCACCAAGTACCGCATCGATACCTACAAGCTCTCCGCCAACCAGTGGCTGGCCAGCCTGTCCAAGCAGCAGGAGGAGAAGAAGGAGCACAGGAAGAAGCCCGCCAAGACCACGGCAGAAATGTTCAAGGACATAATAAGTTAGAAATTATCCCGCTAGTAATAAAATCCACACAAACTCTTGAACTCACCCTCGCTCTCGGCTAACCTTGACTTCCTGCTTATCAGCTGATTTTGATTTTCTTGCCGCCCAGCAGCTCGCGCGAGCGCTCAACCCACTTTCAGTCGACGTACGAAGCTTCAGCATGCAGCGCTTTTTGTTGGCTTTGATTGGCCTGGTGGCTTGTGTTTACGGGTTTGCCGATGAGGCCATTTTCGAGGACGAGGACATTTACAACCAGGCGCTGCCGCCGCCGGTTCACACGGGGCTGACGGCTCCGGGCACCAAGTGGTGCGGGCCCGGCAACACGGCCGCCAATTACGAGGATCTGGGCCGGGAACGGGAGACGGACAAGTGCTGTCGGGCCCACGACCATTGCTCCGAGATAATCGAGCCGCAGACGACGCTGCACGGGCTGCCCACCAATTCCGATTGGTTTCCCATGTAAGTTTAGTTGAAAAATCGATAGTCGATAACATTCAAGCTGTGTTCTGTGGGCAGACTGCTGTGCACTTGCGAGCAGGCGTTCATCAACTGCCTGCAGGCTGTGAATTCGATGGCATCGAACACCCTGGGAAAGATCTACTATGGCACGCGGAGCAAATGTTTTGCCGAAGGATACCCGATCAAGGATTGCAAGCAGTACCAAGTGGGCACCTTCCGCAAGCGCTGCGTTCGGTATAATGTGGACAAACGGAGCGCCAAGGCCTGGCAGTTCTACGACATGCCGTTCTATACGATGGCAACGAGCCCCTGACCCAAGCCCGATTTGTAGATAAGAAAACTTTCCCTAAACCCAAAAGGGGAAGAGGAGTAACAATAAAGAAAATTAAATGTTTTGAATTTAGTAGAAAATTCAATTAAGGTTGCCATACTTCTACAAAAATTTTAAGTGCTGCTAACTTAATAATAAATATATGGCAGCCTCACTTAATAAGAAATATATGGCAACCTCAAGTATTTAAAAATTTTAAATACTTTTTAGTCGGGCAAATTTGACTTTTACTCTCTATAATTATTTTAATTCTTATCGCTGGCCAATTGCGCTTTATTCACGAGCCTTCTCTTTGCTTATGTGTGTGTAGAAGGCCAAGTCGTAGAACTGCCACAACTTCGGCTGCGTTGGGTCCTCTTCGTTGAGGATGCAGCGCCTCTGGAAGGTGTCCCACTGCCAAGCCGAGCAGGACACTATCGGATGTCCATGGGCGAAGCAGACGGGCGTGCTCCTATAGTAAATGCGGCCCAAGGCGGCCGACTTGACATTGGCCAGCGATGTCAGGCAGTTGCGAAAGTTGGCCTCGCATTCGCAGGAGAAACTAAACAAAAGGACAAAGATTAAGCTGCAGGGAATCTATAGAATCTCCAGTCCTACTTACATGGGAAAGATGCGGTCGTTGAAGAGCCCGTTACCCTCATGCTGGGGCAGGATCTTGTCCTGGCAATGGTCGTGCGTTCGACAGCATTTGTCCAGCTCCACCTCCTGGCCCAGGTCGTCGTAGCTCTCGGCATTGTTGCCCGGCCCACACCACTTGGTGCCGGGCACTGTGATTCCCAGACTCTGGGTCAATGTCGCCCTGTAGACGCAGATTAAGATTAAAAGCCCCAGCGCGGGCAGGCGGCTTGTTAACGCGTCCATGCTTGGCGATTAGGGAACGGCTACTGAAATCGCCACAGACCAGACTGATGACGCCGAATAACAAAGACCGACCCCAGCCAAGAGGTCAGTTCGGGCGAATCATTTTAATGGGGTTTTGTTTTTAAATACACATTAAATTGTTGCTTTTAATTCGATTGAATCATAAGTACCATGGGAGCAACAGGAATTGTTTACTTAACCTACGGGTCTATGAATACTGAGTCACTCCTACGCCTCGCTCTTCTGGCGGTTCTGCATCACCTGGCGCAGCTGGGGGAATGTGCTCTTCGTCTGGGGCGGGTGCAGGCGGGCGCAAAGGGTGGTGAAGGGCTCGTATAGGGATGGTCGCTCCATGGCGTTGACAGTGTAGTGCTTGATGCGCTCGCGCTGGCACCAGTTGTTCGCTCGGTCCATAATGGATTCCACCGGGTCGAGCACGGCCTTTGGGCTGTCCTTTTTGCTGCGTGTACGGACATTGGCGAGCACAATGATGGGGACCTCTTTCTTCTCCTTGTGCTTGTCAATGTCCATTTTTATGTGGGCCAGCATGTCGAGGCTTTTGGGGTCGGTGGGATCGTAGACCAGCACAAAGGCGTCGGGGAATTGAAGGTAGTGACGCGGCAGTTCTGCCTGTTCGCCCTGGAGACCGGCGGTGTCGTAAATGCGGAGGGTTTCGCGGGATCCTCGTCCGATATCCACGCTGGCCACATAAATGTCTTCGATGGTCGAGAGGATTTCCTTTTAAAATGGATAAGTTAGGAGAGTTTCGCAATTTTCTTGGCGTCGTTTCTCTCACCGTTTCCGTATTGATTTTCCCATAAATAAGTTGCTCGATTATGGCGGTTTTGCCAACACCCTTCATTCCGCTGACCAGGACTTTGCCTACTTTGACCTTTGGGGTAAGCATGGTGATAGGAAAAACGAAAACTCGATTTGTTTATTTTTTACATGCAGAAAAAAAAAACAATTTGCGAGATGAACAGGTGTTTCCGATAGCACGATAGCAAAAATATAGATTGCTGTCGATTTTAATTATTTTTGCCATATAAAAAAAAGTAAATTTAGCAGAATTTTGCAACAATCTTTTTGAAGCGGTAAGTACTGAATGCGATTGCTCAAATTTAAATATATTTTCTTGAATTTAATCAGCTGTTCACAGCTATCGATATCTTCTTCAGCCCAGCCAGCTCTCTTCAAAGCCCTGCCAACCTGCGATTAGGTTTCATCGATGCGTTCAAACTAAATTCATTTTTCGCGGCAACACTTTAATTTAAACTACTTTATTATCTTTGGTATCGCATTAAAAATAAAATCAGTATACTCTTTAATACAACTAAGTCTAACTTACATCTAATATTAAACAATTTGTTCTAAGCCGATTACATCAAATGTACAAGTGCTAGTGGATTACGACCAACGAATTTGGTACTTCAACTTTCGCAGACGAATACGAGTCTTAAAGACAATATCCCAGAGGGGGCTACTGATCCCGTAGCCGAGATCTTGATGTGCAAAATGATGCTGGTAGTGATATCGTTTCATCTGATAAAGGCTCTTGGCATTCGGATTGCCATAATGCAGATAATAGTGCATCATATCGTAGGACAGATAGCCCAGCAAGGCGCCAGCCAGTACCACTCGCGAGTGCGGGACGATTAAGCTTATTGGCGTGTATATAATGCTGGCCAGGATCACGCCTGGGAACGGCGGAAACACCAACCGCAGCGGGTCAAACGGCACCTTATGATGAAGTCCATGAATCATAAAATGAAAAGTGCACAGCCAGGGATTGCTGTCGCCTGTGAGTTTGACATGGAACACCCAACGGTGAAGAGTATACTCCAAGAATGTCCAGAACAAGACACCAAAGGCCAAGTAAACAAACAGTGTGGCCATCTGCAAATGATTCAATTATAAAATTAAATTATCCAGTAAATAAGAGTAGGATAGAAACTCACCGCTCCTAAGTTTGGCCAAAGTGGACGGAATTCTTTCCAAATGAGAGTAGAGATGACGGGAATCCAAAACGCGGGCACCACCCACCAGGGTGTTTTCGTGCACATTTCGAGATACCAGGGTCCAAAGAGACGCAGCGGCCTATCCACCGGCTTGTGTACCCACTCATCGTAGTGTTTCGTTATGCCTCCAATCTGTGGCAGCATGGCCTTCGACCAGTCCACTAAATGCTGCAAAAAGCAATTTAAATTTAGCAAATAAGCCGATAACGATAGTCTCATGTGCCGCCTACGAATAAGTTGGCATGACGAAATATCACTATCGATAAGTCCGCGAGCAGCCCTGTCATTTCTCGTTTCCCCCTCAACCAGTCAGAAATTTGACGTTTGTTTGAATATATTTCTAGGACGACGCAGATATAAAAATGACTTTGCTTGATTCGTAAGTCAGGCGCCGTACACCCATAATAAAATTACGTTTCGGGTCCACAGGCGCGTATAAAAGAACACAACAAAAAACAGACATGTCAAACACTTCCTTGCGGCCAATTCCAACATTGAGGGGCATGTTTTCGGTTCCAAGTAAGTCCTTTTGCGTCCTCCACCAATCCCCTGGCGCCATAGCAACACCGGCCGCCATACAATTACAATCACACACTGTAATTTGTTTTTTTTTCCCCCTCCCCGCAGGAGTCTCGCAGGGCCGCAATTTCCTCAAGGAAAACAAATTAAGCCTTCGCAGCTTGGAAAAGGCAACAACTGAGAAGTTAGCCGCCAAAGAGCCAGTGCGTCCCAAATGGATGCCTCCACTGCAGCGCAGTCCTTCGGAGACTCGTGAATCAAAGCGTTATGAAGGAGCAGGAGGGAAGGACAAATCAACAGGCCATCATTTACACCACAAAGATTCCCTGGATGCTCAGTCTCACCAGGGCTCGCACTACCCAGAGGGTCTGGCCGTGCCCGGCAAAGGCGAACGCTTCGATGGTCTCGGCGACCGCGATCCGTTGGACTATAATCCCACGCAGCTCAACTACCGCGATCCCATGAAGCCCAACGCTGTGCCCATCGAGCGGGAGCCGCATTTCCCAGGCGTGCGCTGCAAGTCTTGCGGGGCCAAGCGCAGTGCCTCCAGCATTGGCACCCAGACCGAGGACATTGTTGATGAGATTTATCTATCGAATGCCCTCAAAAAGTAAGCCCACCGCAGCCACAACCACCGATTCTAATACCTTTCCTTCCCCCCGCAGATGCAGCTTTGATGGCAAGTCGGAGTTCAGCGATGGCCGCAGCCTGCGCGATGTGGGCGGCGGGGATTTCGTGGACAACAGGCACAGGTCCTACAGCCAGTACGGCGACGACGACAGGGACCAGCCGCTGTCGGCCCGCTCCATTACCACCACTGCCGCCCTGCAGGCCAGGCGCGAGAATTACGCAGCCCACGACTTTGACGGCGACGAGCAGGAGACCATGGGCATGCCGGAGGTGGAGGAGCTGCCCGACCGCATGCCGCACAGCGAGGAGGAGCCGCTCAGCGCCCGCAGCCGGGCCACCCTCGCCTCCAACTCCACACAGAAGTCCAAGCGCCGCGAGCACAAACTGGGCTCCCGTGACGAGCTGCGTCTGCCGCGCTATTTGGAGAAGGAGAAGCGCGACAAGGCCGAGGCCTACCAGCGCATGCAGGCCATCGATCCGGACTGCCCGCGCGGCCACGTGTTGCTCAGCGAGGTCGAGCGCCAGGCTGCCCTCACCCAGGCCAAGCAGCGTAAGCAAGGCTAGGAAACCGGGGAAGAAGCTTCTTTTTCATTTGTTTGTTATTTGCAGGCTTTGATCTTCTGGTGAACGAGCTGAACCGCTTGCCGATGACCACACAGACGCTGCGCGTGCGCAACCGCCGGGCCGAGATCGATCGCGAGCTAACCGCCGTGGAGGACGAGATTCGCATCTACACAAAGCCCAAGGTGTTTGTGAAAATCAAGCGCGACCAGAACGCCTAACGAAGCTTTACATATTTAGTTGTTTTCATTTCGATTTCTAATGTTGGCGGCCGGACGGGCGGACAGTTTATGTGCCTTAGTCTTAATTTACCCACAAACCAACCAAACACTTTTGTATATTTTCTAAGCAAAGAGCTCGGCCTGCCCTCCTTCTCCGCAAGAATAAACCACCAGTTTCCCCCCAACTCACCTCCATGCTCTCGTCCAGCTGGTTGTTGTTTTTGTCCTGCACCTCCGGCTCGCTGTGTGGCTCTTCGTCCTTGGGCTGCACTTGGTACTCCTTCATGAGGTACATGGCAGCGTCCGAGTGCGGCGGGGCCTTGAGGAACCGCGAGGTCATGTCCGTGTTGTTGAGCCCGCGCAAAGTGCTCAGGCCGCCAGGATGCTTGTGGGCAAAGTCCGAGATGTCGTAATATTTCTTGCGGTATTTCACAATGAAGCGATCGTCGGCTTCCCCGCTGCGCTGGAATATGGGAGCCATCTCGTGGAATCTGCCGAATGCAACTGAAAGGCAGAAAAACGCAGCTCGGTCAGGCGAAGCTCAACTTTTATAATTGATGTCGTGCAAAAATTATGCACAAATCTCTGCCCCGATAACTGGCTGATTGCTGCTGGCTAGAAGGAGCCACGTGCCCCGCTAATCCTGCGCCTGCAGGCCGCGGTCATTAATGACCCATGAAATATTCAGTAATTGAGCTAAGCCTGCAGATGTTCCTGCCTTGGCCTGTTCCCATTATGAATGAAAATTGCCAGACATCGAAATTGCAGTGGCAGTCCGACTCCTTGGGCTGGTAATCGGCTTGCCATTGATTTGCTCGTCCTGGCCGTGACTCATTGCATCGGACTTTTGCACCTGACGCCGCCGCCCTGTCGGTTTTGGTTTAAATGATTACCTCCTTATCACTGGGGCTGGGCTCCGCCGACGCATTATCTATTTTCGTAGCGCTATCTAGGCCGTGTACTAGGCTATCTGTTCGGGTAGCGGGCCGACCCCCAACACAAGTTTCCCCAAACACGAACAGTGCTCGTCGGTGTTTACAAGCCGGGGATTGTAATTTTTTTTTTGCTTGCCGGCTTTCAGATCGGCCGAGCGGCGTTATCTGGCCGGGTTACATTGCCATTGAGTGGCAATTTGATGGGATTATCTTGTAGCCTCACGAGAGTGCCCCGCATTCTGCGATCAGACAAATCGATTAACGGAATTCGCTTGCATTCCTCAGCAGCCCAAATGATCGCCAATCGAAATGAGTATCGGAATCGTAAATATAAGGGACTTTAAGGGGCTAAGGGGTAGGGTTGTTGGTGGGATAATCGTGCAGCCTGACGAAAGACGGACATTCTTCGATCAAACTAATCGATTAACGGAATTCTATCGAAGCCCAAATGCTTGCCAGTCTATTAGGCCATAAAATGGGCTATCGGGAATCTCAAATATAAGGGACTTTAAGGGGCTAAGGGGTAGGGTTGTTGCGGATATGGTGGGATAATTGGGCTGAGGTTCCGTTTAGGGTACATGCCCGATTTGTATGAAACCTGGCACACTTATAGATCTTGAGGTGCTGATTACGAAAAAATTAGTGAAAGTTGGCGCATTTTCCAAATCGGGCATGTACCCTAAACGGAATTTATCGGATAATTGCGTAGCCTGACGAAAGGTGGACATTCTTCGATCAAACTAATCGATTAACGGAGAACTATCGCAGAATAAATGCTCGCCAGTCTTGAAGGCCATAAAATGGGCTATCGGGAATCGTAAATATAAGGGACTTTAAGGGGCTAAGGGGTAGGGTTGTTTTGGATATGGTGGGATAATTGGGCTGAGGTTCCGTTTAGGGTACATGCCCGATTTGGATGAAACTTGGCAGTCTTATAGATCTTGAGGTGCTGATTACGAAAAAATTAGTGAAAGTTGGCGCAAATTGCATTTTCCAAATCGGGCGTGTACCCTAAACGGAACTTGATCCGATAATTGCGTAGCCTAACGAATGACGGACATTCTTCGATCAACCTAATCGATAAACGGAATTCTATCGAAGCCCAAATGCTCGCCAGTCTTGAAGGCCATAAAAATAAATGCAGCTTTTAGGGGCCGAGGAATCGGATCGAAAAGGTTCGTATTAGATTTCTGGATAGTAAAGCTCTCTAAAGACTTAACATCTTCAGATTTGGTCCCCGATTGTATTTATCCTCCGCTTTATTCGATTCTTCTTCCCAAAGAAGTTTCCTATAGAACTTGTGGTCTTTTGGTGGTGTTTCGAAATTTGGGCCGCGATTTCACCACAATTTGGTTATGGAGCCGAAAATTAATCAATCCATAGGTCTATAGATAAAGACCGACGTTTTTATGCACCTACCCAAAAAAACAAAACCGAATAGTTAAGATGAGTAGGCAATTTCGGCCGCGCACTATAAATTCTGCAAATAATTATAAACTCCAATCAGCCGCACAGCATTGCGAGGAACCAAACTCGAAACTCGGAACACGGACTTCGCCACTCGGACCGCACGCAACGCCACTCGGAAGGCAACTGAAGGCGGAGGGCCCGCGAATGCAGCCAAGTCGCCCGACCCACGACTAGTTTAGCTTTAATGTTACCACAAGATAAACTAGCTACACACGTCGTCGATAAGATAAACGGGCAACTTATCAGCCATCCCGGCCACAGCCCAGCCGACCGGGGATCGGTGGGTCGGTTTATCATTTGGCCGCCAATAACACGGATCGGCCGGGTGAGTCAGCCCGGGGGAGCTGGTAAATTTGGCTCACGCGACAGATCATAAAAATTCGGGTTTAGAATTCTCACGTGAGTCACCCGGGAGTCCAGCGGGTCCGGGCCAATCACATGGGCAGGCCGAGGGTTCAATCAATCAACTTGAAATTCAAGTGGCCGGCAATCGTCTGCGTTGCCTGATATTAAAATGCCACTTGGCGTTTACTCACTTCTAAGGCATCGGGGCGATTGGATTACCGGCGCTGGAGAGGTTTCTGGCCGTGCAACAACCGCAGGCTGTGCCAATTGCTGGCCACGCCCCTAAAGGACTGAGGGGCGCGTGTCCCACGAAAATCAACTTAAGGCTCGTAAATTCTGCGGCAATTAATTGCATTGGGCTTTGTTGTTGGTCGGCTTTGCCGGGGGGACGATAATAAATCATAAAAATTGAAGCCAACTGCTTAATCAGCCGGTGATAAGATCGATCTGATTTGCTTGAGCTTGGCGTCATTTGGGGTCCCGCGGGGGGACTTTTCCCAATCAATTGGATCTGGAGAGGTTTTGGTTTCATGCGGTTTGGGTTTTATCAAAGTTAACTTATTTTTAAATGGCTTGCGCGTCACCCGAACTGCTGAATCAACGCGTTCACCCATCAATTATAAAAGTCAAACAGGTAGAAAATTAGTCAACAAATTGTGAGTTTCGCTTGGAATTCAAAAAATACCCGAAATTTAATTTTTGCCGCTCTTAAAGCAGTTTGACATTCCCGTAGCAAACTTCTAAGGCGTCGCCGAGTGCAAAACTGGAACACAAGCGCGCTTCTCAAACTGTAAGTCGCTGTTTTTAAAGCTCAAGGGGGGAAATGTGGGTTTCTCGCAGGATTTGATATTCACAGCGTCCATCGAAATTCACCCATCACCTATTAAAGTCAGAAAGGTAGGAAATCAACAAAGTGTGAGGTTTAACTGGGTTTTTTAAAATACCTGAAATTAACACAGTTTTGAATGCGCGCAGCACATCTGTTAATGAAGAATGCAGCATGTGCTTCTCAAACTGTAAGCAGCTGTTAATTTGAAGCCGCGATTTTTTGATTTTCAGGACTTCACTTTTCGATTTAACTTTTCATTTATTATTTATATGGCTTAGGATCTAATTTGTAAATTAGCACACACAATAAAATATATAATATATGTTTATATATCCTACTATATACTTCTATATAGTTCACTACCCAACGCCTTCCACTCGGCGGGTTGGAATCTCCTCCGTTGCTCTGCCAGGCCCTCGTCCTGTTTAGTGTCCTTTGCCATTGGCAGCCACCTTAGCATGGCCGTTGGCATGTCCATTGGCATGGGCCTTGCCATTGGTCTCCAGCTCCACGCCGCAGGACTTGCCCACAGTCCTGAGCTTCTTCAGCGGCGGCTCGGCGGCAATCGTAGAGAAATCGAACTACAAATAAAATCCTTTTAGCCAGGATGGGCGGCATTAATGTGACCCACTTACGCGCTGCTCCAAAGTCATGTGGGAAATGGGCGGCAGGCCAATGCAGCCGCGCAAGATGTTCTCAATGGCCGCGCGCTGGCGGAACAGCGAGTTGACCACCTGGGAGCCGCGCGGCACCAAAGGAGCCTTGCACAGGTAGCTGAGCAGGGACAGGACCGGCTTGAAGGGCACCCAAGGGGCATCCGCGCGGTCGGCACTGCGCAGCTGGATGCGCGAGCTCAGCTCGCCCAGGATCACAAGGTCCAGGATCAAGGGGGTGGCCAGCAGGGAGTCCTCGCAGGTGTTGTGGATCACGAGGGTGTTGTGGCCGCCCATCATGATCTCCGAGGTGTACTCGTCCATGGCGCGCTTGCTGTCGCCCACGTAGGGAACATACTTGATGACCACCACGTGGTCGGGATGCTCCTCCGGGCCGTAGAGCAGGCGGTTCGAGGCCACCATGTCGTCCACCACGTTGCTCTTGGAAATCTAAGGAGGAGAGATTCATGAAGGAGCAAGGATTTTTTTGGGGGTGAGGGGAGCTGACCTCTTTGGAGCGGAACTGCTGGGGGGCGGAGAGATTCTTGCCGTCATTGTTGCCCAGATGGTTGTAACTGACAATGGAGACGGGCTTGATGCCGGCGCCCACCAGGAAGTCCACCAGCACGGACTTGATTTTGGTCTGGCCGGACTTGAAGTCGTCGCCGGCAATGAACACGCCCTTGGCCTCGGCCAGCTCGATCAGTCCCGGCACAAAGGTGTTCTGGGGCGAGCCATTGATGTAAGTGCACTGAAAGCAGGAGAGGATTAGCAAGGGATTCCGAGAAACAGCCTGGGCCACTTACGCCTTCGGCTATGCTGGCCATGGCGAAAATAGTCGAGGGCGAGATCTCCGCCTTGTTGGCCTTGAGCGAGGCCTCCAGCTCCGCCTTAGTGGCGTTCAGTCCCTCCTTGACGTCACTGAAGCGCTCGGTGTTGGCCGTCCACAGGACAATGATGGCGTCGGCGCCGCTGCTCTGCTTGAAGTCGCGGATGTCGCGGCGCACCTGTTCGTACTGCTCGAGCTTGGAGCCCTTGATGAGATTATCGGCGCGATCCGACTGATTGGCGGCTATGAAGTCCGGATCGTAGATGGAAGGACGCGGCTTGAGCTGGGCCAGGTTCTCGTAGATCTGGTCTTGGAGTGCCATGTCCAGGACCTCGGCCCGGCGCATGGCATCGCCCAAGTTTAGGCCGCTAATGTCCCAGCCGTCGACCACAATGTCGTTGGGCTCCACCATGGGCAGCAGGTCCTTCATGGGCACGTAGACATCGTTGCCGTCCTCGTCGGAGCCCACAAAGACCGTGGAGGCCTGGGTGATGGAGCCATACCAGTTGGCCTGCTGGATGCCCGTGCGTTTGCGCCACGTCAGCTGGCGGCGGTTGGCCTCCAGGGCGGCGGTCAAAGTGGAGCCGTTGTTGCCGCCCCAGCCGACCAGCATGAGCCCCACCTTGGGCACCTGGCGGCCCGTGCGGATCTTCAGCGCTGTGGTCTCCGGGTGCACCTGTCAAACGGATGATCCATTATTAGTTTAGAATTCGATATCGCAACCGCAAGCGGGTGAATTACGTGCGGGCTGAGATTGCCATCGCGTGATTTGTTTTAACAAATTCTAAACGATTCTTCGCTATCTCTTTGCTATTTTTGATATTGGGCAACGTGTCCGTCTCGGCGACCACGTTTATCGATCGGCCCCCCTGATTAGCATTTTTTTGTGTGCTCGCTTGGGCGGTCCACGGGTGCTAGTTTGGGGATGTCTCAGTTAATTAGTGGAGCCCCGTCGAGCTAATGAATTATTCAAAGCAAAGTGTCTTGGATTCCAGAAATCGATAGCTCTCCACCGATGCATACGATATTATCGGCTGAGAACGTGAGAGCGACAGAGACAGCCTAACTGGGCGCCATTGTTGCAGAGTCGTCGCTCGGTCGGGTGGCAATCTAATTTACATATTGACATTGACCTTGGACCCGGAACGCAGCAAGTGTCTGTTGTGGCGGTTGCAGTTTACTTTCTTTTATTTTTAGAACTGGCGCCTGCGCTCACGCCATATTGTTCCAGACAAAGGCAACCCGCGCCCCCCGCCGCCTATCGACAGCCAACTACCCAAATAGTCGATAGCGCGGGGTGGCCATTTCATCAGCTGTTTGCAAGCGACTAATCGATATGCAGCCCCCCGGCCCCCTCATCCAAACGGTCTTTTCGTACTGCGCAGGAGTTGCTGGAAAATTTCTCAAGTTCATGGTGGGAGAAATGGACCAATCACCCGAATTGAAGGTCAAGTCTCCCAACTCACCTGGAGTTGGCCGCCGGCGCCGCGCTTTACGTGGGACGTCTGATAATCGTAGTCCGTCTGTATGAACTCCTCGTCCACGTGGACTTTGGGCGAGACAACCGCCAGCATGGAATTCTTGGTGGGTTTCATTCTGCACGAATTTCGCGTATTTGGCACTAAATTTTACGTTCACACGCCACAGCAAACACTGGCCAGCCCGTTTTTATGTTATCAATTAGCGCGTTTCCCTCAGGAATAGCAATACAAAAAAACCCGGCGAGCAAAGCACTAAAACTGCAAAATTCCAAGAGCCGCCTACGCTGTCCGCACAGTTCAGAAGGTTCGCGCCGTCTAATGCCCTCGCCCCAGCGGCCGGCCCCTTTTATTGGATTCGGAGGCTCTCCCTCCGCTCTCCGCCGTGCGATTCGCTCCGCTCACTCTCGTCGCGGAACCCGGAAAGACGCAAAGAGAGACCGGCAAGCCGGCCAGCCCGCAAGCTCGGAGAACGGATCGGTGCGAATTTTCTTATAAGAAGCCCACCCTCCCCCCGCTGCCTTAGGACACGTCAGTTAATTCCACACAAATCGGCGGGTCGAATTACCCAAAGTTTTCCATTGTTGTCGGCTAATTGACATGGTCGAATTTCACTCTGGATGGAAAGTTTGAGGCCTTCTACAAAAGATTCTATTATACGGCCGAATAAGAATTAATCAGGGTCCCCACAGCCTGACTTTATCGCCGCACGTGCGCGGCTGTGTGGGCGGGCAGAAAATGCTCGCTGGGTTGGCATCCGTCATGCGACTTCCTTGCTTATCAGCGGGTTACAAAAAAACGTGACCGATGTCCAAAATATCAGCGTTTAATACAATAAAAAAGTATATATAAATCGGCGCTTAAAAGCGGTATCTAAAATCACATAAAAAGCACACAAAGCTCCGGGTCAAGGGTAAGGAAAAGCGTGGAAAATCGAGTCCAAATCACAACAGCAAAATCATAATACTTTAGGGCGTGCTTCAAGGAATGTGGGCGTGGCTTTGGTATCCTCAATTGTCCAGGAACTCCCACTCGGCATTCGAGTCGCTCTCCGGCCGGCTGAACGGATCGCCCGCCCGCCGAAAGTCCGGCATGAAACTGGAGTACTCGCTGACCGCCAACTCCGGCCGCTTAGCCACGAACCTCAAGGCCTTCTCGGCTGCCCGACTGGTCGACGGGGCCTCGCAGATGCCATCCACCGGCTGGCCGGGGGTAAACTCGCCCGCATCCTCGTAGACCGGCTGGCGGTGCGGCGAGGTCTGCACGCCGGCCTCCTCCAGCTGGGTGGGATAGCATTTGATCAGCGGCTCGGCCAGCTGGGGCGTGGCGGGCGGCCGGAGCTCCGGCAGGTCCAGCTCGGCGGCCAGGGACTTGGCCTTCTCCGCTATGGTGCGCTGCAGGGTCGTGGGACTCAAAGCATCCGGCAGATGCTGGGCAATGGCCTTCTCCATGTCCACCGGCGAGGACAGTCCGTTGCTGGAAGGGATGGGGCTGTTAAAAAGCTCTGAAGGCAGCGCGACTTACTTCTCGATTTGGCAATAGCTGGCGTCCATCAGGGTGGCCGCATTTGTCAGGGGCTTCCGCTCGCAGGATTCGTGGCCAATCTCCACCACCTGGCCGCGGTTTCTGCGGCTGCGCTGGGCGGGATTGGCCGCGCTGGCATGCAGAATGGCCTGCTCGAAGTCCGTCTCGCCGATGCGCTGGAACAGCTCCAGGCGGCGGCTCTGCTCGGTCATGGCCGACTCCACCGCCAGCTCGATGGGCACGTTCAGGTCGATGCTGTCAATGGGCGGCAATTCGAAGCATTCCTCGCCCACATTCGGCTCCACCGGGGACTCATAGCTCTCGTAGAAGGAGCTGCCCAGGGCGGGAATGGGCGGCGGCATTAGAGGATTGAAAATCACTTTGCTCGTGAGATTCGGCTTCTCGGGCATCGGCGCCAGGCGCAGCAGCGAGCGCTCGCCCTCCAAAACGAAGATCTCCTGGCCGCACACGCAAAAGTCCAGGATCTTGCGGAAGCCCCTGGCCACGGCCTCCACGCGCAGCCGGTCCAGATTCAGGATATACAAGGTGGCGTCGTCATGGCTGATGGTCACCAGCAGAGTGTCCTGGCCGTCGTACAGGTAAAGCTCCCGGAAGTTGCTGTTGGCCAGGGAGGCGCTGGCAGGCGGCTGCTGGCCGCTGTGGGGCTTGGGGTTGAGGATGGGAATCTCCCAAGAGGGGCTGCGCAGGACGGCCTCCTTGAAGAGTATAGTTTTGGATACATTGCCGGCGGCATCGGCCAGCCAGAAGCGCAGGCCCGGGCGGCCGCACACCAACTGCGGGTCGTTCTGTTGGCGCTTGAGGAAAAGGCCGCCGCAGTCGATGAGCTGCTTGCGGTCCTTTTTGCCCACCTGGACGACTTGCCACTGGCTGTCGCCGTCTCGCTGGCACACAACGCAGCGGTAGAGGGTGGAGACGAGCAGGTAGCTTTGGTGGACGCTGAGCTGGACGATCTCATAAGACTCGCGCAGGATCTCCACAGACTTGCTGATTTGCTAAGGAAATTACAAAACAATAAGAATGGATTTGGTGCTGGTTGACTGGCCTTACCGCCTGGTAGTCGAATTCCGTGAGCACCACGACGCCTTGGCGGTCGCCGGAGTACAACTTCATGCCGTTTTTGGACCACTCGCAGCAGCTGACCACGCAGGAGTGCAGCTCGCGGATGGTGTAGCGCTGGATGGGCTTGGCCCGCGTGCAGGGAGCCACCAGGTCGAGGTCGGGGGGCAGCTCTTTTTGTATTTGGAACACGCTGACTTGGCCGTTGGTGCTGCCCGCCGCCAGCATGAACTCCACCGAGCTAACAATTTTTACGCAGCTTATGCGTGTGGCGACCTTTTAAAAAACAAAGCACCGATTAAATGGACCAACGGCACGCAATGAGAAAGAATGAGTCATTACCTCGGGCTTGAGCTTTTGCATGTCCCCGGTGCGTCGGTTGTACCAGAAGACAATGCCTGCGTCGGTGCCAAGGGCCAGGAACTCGGGGACAGCATCGACGCAGGTGATGTTTAGGTTGGCCGGGAAGAGGCCCAGGCCGCGCTGGAGGCGCGGCGGGATCAGGTCGATTACTTCGGTTAGGGGCGCCCATTCTCTGATGGAGCTTAGTTCTTTGGTGGTGACCATCTGCGGCTGCGAAGAAGGGTCTTTCCCGCCGTCGAAAATGATTTATTTACAACAGCAATTGAGTTTTTTTTTTCGGATAAATACAAATTCGGACTAACAGCTGGACCTGGCCCGGAAATATGGCCAGATCTTACTACTTTTAGGCGTTGCCGGACTGAACAATTAAGCGGGAAATTTAAATAACTTTAATGATTTAATTGAAACAATAATTTAAATCAACGCGATGGAGCAAACTACGTTCGTAAAAAAAAAATATAAATTAGCAAAGAGCAAAACCAAACAAAATTTAAAATCAACCAGTCAACCATTAAAACGTAGAACCAGTTGGAGCTCATTTTTGGAGATATGAAAAATTATTCGTTGTAATAATGACTGGAAATGATTTAAAATTCTATGCAAGCTAAGTTTCGTAAAAATGAGAGGAAGTTTTTCCAAAAATTGAATAGTCCGAAAATGTTTTAGCAGTTATTTGAGATTCGAAGAAGCTGACTGCTGTGGCAATGGGCCGCGAATATGGCAACTCTACTATCGATAGTTTCGATAGACCCGCGATGTTTTTATAGCTCTATATCGTCCTCCCTTGCACTTGTGCGCTTTTTTACGATAGCGATAATTAATTTAGTTTCTCAATTTGCCACAACAAAACGTAAAAAAAAAAAAAGGAAATCAACATCCTATCAAAGGCGAGTAAACTCCGATTGCCTCAGCCGCCTGCTCGACTACAATGACCTGCCCACAAACCCTCTGAAACCAGCGACTCCCACTCCCATAAAAGATTAAAGTCGCCTGCAAATCTTGGGCCAAAGTTCAATAGTCGACTGCTGGCTGGCCCCTGCCGCAATTACCAAAGCCAACAGTGTTTAATCAACGCAATGACGGATAACAACCTTCGCAGCGCAGTAATCAGCGAGCCCCCGCTCATGCCGCCCACCAACTTCACCGGTGGCCTGACCAGCGGCTCCCCCCATCCCGACCCCATCCTGCGCACGCCCTACGCTGGCAATGTCCGAGCCCTGGCTGCCCCGCCCCCAGTCCCTCAGCCTCCACTCCAGCAAACTCATTACGGCGGCTACGGCTATGGAGGTGGCATGGGCATGGGTGGCTATGGGAACTCAGGATTCGGCTATGGCGGCTACAATTCCGCTGGGTTTGGGGGCTACGGTGGTTACGGGGGCTACGGTTCCTATGGCGGCTACGGCGGCGGCTACAATCGCTTTGGCCACGGCATGAATCCCAACGACCCAGAGCAGCGCTTCATACAAATGGCCGAGGCCAGTTCCCGGCCGGCCTTCCAGAGCATCGAGTCCCTCGTCTCGGCCATCGGCAACATTGCCTCCATGCTGGACTCCACGTTCTTTGCCCTCACCAGCTCGTTCCGCGCGATTCTCGGAGTGGCGGCGAACTTCGGACGCTTACGCGGCGTCTTCGCCCAGTTCTGGTCGACCTTTGCCATTTTCCGCGGCCTCACGTGGATCTACCGCAAGTAAGCAAAGACAAAAAACCACCCAACGAATCGCTTTAATCTTTCTGCCTCCGCAGGATCCTCTACTGGCTGCGCATTTCCAATTTGGACCCCTCCTCGCAGGCCTTTAAAAAGGCCTTCGCCGAGGCCGTCAACGACAGCAACGGCCAGCAGAAAAACGGAGCCCCGCGCAAAGGCCAATCCCCCTGGCCCGTGCTGGCCTTCCTCAGCTTCATCTTCACCGCGCCCTATCTTATCATGAAGCTGCTCGGCACCGTGACCACCTCCGCCCAGGAGGAAGGTAGGCAACAACCTCAGCCAGGCGGGCTTATCTTATCGCCGGGCTAATCTCCGGCAATAAAGTGACGGCAACTTGTTGATTTCATGATTATTTGCAGCCCGCCATCCCGGCAAATGGACGGCGCCCATCCATACGACGGCTGTTTACGACTTCCAGGCCCGCAATCCCTCTGAGCTGTCCCTAGCCGCCGGCCAGGCTGTCCAGGTGGCCCCGCGCGAAATCCAACAGACCCTCAACCTGCTCAACAGCGGCTGGGCCCTGGCCTCCACCAATGGCCAGAGCTCGGGCATCATTCCCATCAGCTATGTGAAGTCGCCCCAGCAGCTGCGCCAGGAACGCCAGGAGGCCATGAAACCTCAGCCGGACCTGATGAATCTGTCGGCCAACGCCTTCCCCGCCCCTCCCCAGGGACAGCATGGGGATTTTGGTTTGGCGGCCCAGCAGCCGCTTGGCCCGCCCTCGACGGCGGCTGCGGCCGAGCAGGAGGGCTTCGTCTAGGCTCAGGATTCAGGATTAGTGGATAAGTCCCGCCAGTGTGGCCTGATTAAGTTAAGCTTTTGTATTCCCCCCACCTCCTCGATAATATTTTTGTATTCTATTTAGTGATAGTTTTTTCGCCTCATCCGCATTCCCAGCCCGCTGACCCTTTCCCCGTAGGAATCTTAAGTTTGTTATCCTTTTAATTAAGTTGAAATGTTGCCAGGAAATTAAAGAGCGAGTCAATCGAACTGAAACAAACGGAGATAAAGGCAGCTAACGAAGGGAGAAGATCCAGCAACAGTTCTTCAAAGAATTAAAGAGTTTAAAAGTATTTCAGAAGGCTCAGGATTAAAGATAACAAAGGAATCTAACGAAGGGAGAGGATCCAAAAGGAGTTCTTTAAAGGAGAGAAGGTTTAAGGTTGCAGAAGGTTCAGGATTAAAGATAACAAAGGAAATTTGAGATCTAGGAGACTTGAGGATTAAATGGGGTCACTGAAGGGACCCTTGAGGTTTCAAGGAAACTAAGAACTTAATTTGAGTTCCAAGACTTCAAATCAAAGATATCTGAAGTAAGAATCCGAAGAAATCGATGGAATGTTAGGATCGTAGTTAGGGATCTTTAGATAGCTTTCAAGAGACATTAAAATTGGTCTAATAATATTAGAGGAGATAAGATAAAGTTTAGAGATCTGCTTGTCGTTGTGAAATTCTAGCCGAATTTCGATTTTCAAAGGTTCCTTAAATGATTCAAAGGAATCTAATCTCCCTCAGATCTAATATTACGAATATTTAATATATTGGGCTACAGATGATCCTTAAAGTCCGACGATCTGCATATCTTTAAGATTAAACAGATCGTATTTAAAAGATCGTCTTTAATTCAATAAAAGATCCCAAAATCATTTCACTAGAATGGAAATTCCTGAGAGTTTAAGAGATCTTAACGATCTCCAATAAGACCACAACAATTTTAGATATTACTTTCTCCCAACCGATAAGAATTATTTAAGGGTCTGTAAACTGCTTTAAAGACTTTAATTATAAAATTTCATTTCCTAACTTCGAGATCTGGAAAACCTCGCGGGGGAACTCTATTCGGATCTTAAACAGTCTGCCAATAAAGTCCGTCAATGGGTGGGGGGATTGTGTTTCGGAATTTTAGATCATTAAATTTATTACACAACTACAATTTCGACACTTAAATTTAACTCTCTATATCATTTATAAGTAGTTGCTCTCTCGTTTTTCTTTGTCAATATCTTTTGTGATTTGCTCTCTCAGTTTTGTAATGCTCGAGGAATCTGGTAATTTAAAAAAATTGTATATCATTTCGTATGCTTGAATTATTGTTAAATATACTTTATTTTATATATATTTATTTGTATATATATATTTGTTTATATATATAGATGATGTATTTCTAATTGGGTAGGTTGATTAATTTTTGCTTTTGATGTTTCGGTTGTTTTTTTCGGGGGAGCTTATTTGAGAATTTCGTGTGTGTGAAGGATCCTTAAAATTTTTCAGAGCTCGGTTCGGTTCGGGGGATGCGGGTAAAAACGCCGAGTGCGCGTTGCGTTTTTGTTGTTTGATAATTTGCACTTGATTTAAACATTTAACACTACACAATTTCAAAAAGAGAACTGGAAGATTAAATTGTCCTTCGCCGACAAATTGATTGTTTTTTGTGTTTTCCTTTTCTCGTCTCGTTTTTTTTTTTTGGGTGAAATTATAAGTTTCATTTTTTTTGTTGGTTTTCTTCGAACAATTAAAATTACAATTTCCATCGTCCTTTGCTTTGATCTTCTTAAAATATTACAAGTTTGCCGGTTTTTATTTTTAAATTACAATTCGCATCAGCGGAAGATGCAAAGTTTCGCTATTCAACTTTCTTTATAATTAAGGTTCTATTCTTTATAATTTAATAAAGTCTCATTACGGGGGTGGGGGTGGGGGGAACAGAGAATTTCAAACAAAACCGAATTTGCTTTGCATACAAGGATGTGAGGGTGTAAGGGGTGTGGGGGGGATTTTGTAAGAACTAAGAAGGCGTGGCCAACGCCCACCTCAATGCAAACCAAGAAAGGCATTGATGAAGGTTAAGGTAAACAAATCCTCGGTGTAGACGTGGCTGGGAGGATCGGCTACGGGCTCGGCCGGCAATTTGCTGGCTTCAGCTCAATCGATGTCGTCCTCGAGATCCTCCTCGTCGGCCTCCAGCTTGAAGTCGCCAGTCGCCGTCTGCTCCGCGAATCCCTGCGAGTCATTAGTGCTCTCCAAATACGAGCCCAGCACGTATTCCTCGTCATCCGAGACATCCAGTTTGCCATTGCCATAGGCTAAAGAACCCTTTATTATAAGGATGCGAAGGATATAAGCTAGACAGACTTACCCTCCACATATTTGGCTAGATTGGGGGGCACCCAGGCTTTGATCCGCTCAATGTTCTCGGCCGTGCACTCGCCCTTGTCGAGGTCTGCAGGGAAGACAAAAAGTTAAGGAATCTTCTAGATGAAAGGACTTAAAAACTCACTCATAAGCAGACCCATGCGCTTGAGGACTTTGATGTCGTCGTGCATTTCGAATGTCTGGTCGAATTTGAATTTGAACTCCGATCTGCAGAACAAAACTTGATTGATTTGGGGTTACAAAAATTGGAGTTTATGGGGTTTACTTGTCGTTGGTGACGCTGCAGTTGATTTTGGTCGTTTTGTGCGTGTTCACCACGATGAACGGCAGTTGCACGGCTGAATTTGGCGATGGCACAAGGCCCTGGCTCTCGACCTTCTTGTTGCGCTCGACGAGGCTCTTAAATGCCACCAGCTGCATGATCAACTCGCGCAGGATCTCGTTCTTGACTTTGATGCGTTCCCGGCGCTTCTGGTTCTCCGCCTCCTTGGCCAATTGTTGCTGCAAACAAATCGATTAATCAAAGCATCGGCTGATAATGCGGACTGGATTCCTACCTCGGCCGAGTTGGCCGGCAAGCCGATCCAACGGATCTCCTTCTTGTCCTTGGATATAACATTGATGGCCATCAGTACATTGAGGGCGTCGTACACCCGACGCCGGATATTCTTTTGATCACAGTTGTTATCATTGTAAGAGTTTTTCAGTTCTTCGCTAACCAAATCGTCGGCCACCTCGTTGTAGGTGGTCTTGCCCTTCTCCTCCACCTTCTCGCACACCTTCATCGAGAAGTGGCGCAGGCCCTTGCCGGCCTTGTCCGGCTTGCGTTTCCTTTGTATCGAGGTGGGTGTGCTCTGGATGCGGTGACTGCAAAAAAACCAACCAAAGATTATCAAACGGCCTCTAAGGACATGCGGAGATCCTTACAGTTTTGCTTTCATTTTCATAGTGTGATTTGGCGTGTATTTCCCGAAGCGTTCGCTTTTAATCTGCAAGCAGAACAAGATTACTTCACAGATCCTTAAAGAGAGGAGGAGTTGAACTCACCACGTCCAGGGCCAAGGAGCTGACGCCGCCTTTCTGCGCCGGCGACTGTCCAGTTGTGTAAGAAGGATCTAAAAGGGACTAGCGGTTAGTTTTGGCTCTCCTGGCTTTTCAGGATCTACTCACTCTCCGTTTTCACTGTCACGTAGTTATCCTGGATGCGTATAAACTGCCCGTGGTTCGTTGTACTCTGGAAGGAGGAAACAGAAAGCCACGTGAAAGGATTTGAGCGGCTGTGGGGCAAACTGCGCTTACTATGTTACTGAGGGCGCCCATGCGTCCTACATTGCCAATGCCGGCGGCGGTGGCGGCGCTGCTGTTGCCGCCGCCGTTGCGTGTCGTCGTCGCCGAGGCGGCCGCTGGGCCGCCGACTGTGTGGGCATAGACCAGGCCACCCTTTGTGTTGTCCATTGAATCCGGTTTCAATGACGCTGTCGCTGGCTTCAGCTTTTTGGCAATTTGGCCTGAAGAATCGAACGAAAAAGTTTTTTTTTTATCGAATGGAAATTGTAAAGCGCGCCAGACCCACGCACACAAACGCATTCACACGTACACAAGCGGGCGCACGCACACTTTGATTGGCTGGGGCCGAGCAAGGCGCGCACTTTTGCAACTGTTTATTTTGCGCTGGCAGCAGTGTTAGTAAGCGTGTGTTTTTTTTTTTATTATTAAATACTAGAATTTCTAGGGGGCATTTGTGGTGTTGCAGGCCGCGGAGGAAAGTCGCGAGGGTAAGTCGCGCACACGTTTTACATTCAACGCCAACAGCACAAAACAACAACAACGGTGGTTTCGTGTCTACTCTTGCTCTCTCCCTCTCTCTTTCGCTCTCAATAGCGCGCGCTCTTGTTC
>JBAMCP010001343.1:0-23804 GCA_037075105.1 Lissocephala sabroskyi | reverse complement strand
CTTCTTCGCTGACTATAATGGCGATTCTTGAAGGTTTTCTAGGCTGAGAGGGTTTTTAAACAAAGACTAAAGTAATCCGTTTAAAGGGATCAGATAATTAAAATAGGAAGCATTGTTTCCTCAAAAAAGATCCTTAAGCTTGGGGTTTTTGGGGAGTCGTCAGATTGTCCACTTAAAATTTACCCATCTGTCCGTCTGTTTTGTGATTTGTCGCGAGAGTTCATTTAGGAATAACAAACATTTGAATTATTTTTGATGAGTGCATCTAAAAAGACCCTAAAGACAGTTGGGGAAATGGACACATGGACATAAAGACCAATGAGACGATGAGGCCGGTGGGCAGGCAGAGAGAAAGACAGTCAGATAGACCGAGAAAGCACCGATAAGAGGCCGAAAACTGGTGGACTAGACCAAACACCAAAAAAGATCCTTAAGACAGTTGGGCAAATAGACACATGGACAAGAAGTGTATATAGAAAGACAGTCAGATAGACCAGGGAAACAACGATAAGATGCCGCAAAGTCGCGGATTAGACCACACCCCAAAAAGGGCCCTTAAGACAGTTGGTGAAGTGGACACATGGACAAGAAGTCCAATGGGACGAAAACGCTGGTGGGCTTTTGGGCAAACGCAGAGAAAGACAGTCAGATAGACCGAGGTAACAACGTAAGGATGCCCGAAATTGGCGGATTAGACACCAAAAAACCAAGAAAGACCCCAAAGACAGTTGGTGAAAGAGACACATGGACAAGAAGTCCAAGGAAATGCCCAAAAGATGCCGAAAACTGGAGGACAGATGGGCAGATGAACAAATATTTGCAAAGTATTCGTGATAATTCAAATTCACTTACCATTTGATGCCCTTTTGTTGTCGTTGTTTTGGTTTTACGATCGCGCGATTGCCCGTTTACATTTGTTTAATTTTTATACACCCACACAGAAAAAAAATAAAAAAAAAATAAACTCGGAATGACACGCACTTTTCGAGGTAAGAACTCGCGAGCGACGGCCGGGGGAAGTGGACCGATCGTCCTTTTATGTTCTTCAGGTCATTTCTTCAGGCCAAAAGTCAGAGATCTGAAAAGAAGAGAAAGTTTGTGAGATTTCAAAGAGTTCTCTGATTTAAGGAATTAGGGCGAAAAAGGCAGAAGAGAAGGACAGAGACAGACGGGCGGTCAAACCGATTGGTGGAGAGAGAAGGACAGACAGGCGGACAAGCCAGGAATTCAAGGTGCAAAGGGTCAAATTTCTATTCCAACTGACGGACGGAAAGCCAACAAAATGACAATCGAACAATTAAGTGGCAAATGATTAAATATGGTGGGTGGATGGGCAGATGGGCCGAGAGACGTGGCCGGATTGACAGACGGACTACCTATCGCCCAGAGCGAGACTTTCTCTGATGATGACGAGATTTCCTTTTCCATGATCGCTTTCCTCATCCCTTTCCAATTGCCCTGCCGCCTGACGCTTCCCACTCAGCGCTGCGGTTTGGGTTGTGGACTTCGCTAAGCGAAGACACAAACCGCCTGTCCGCAGCGACGCATGGCCCGGGTGATTTATGGGCGCGCGGCGGCCAAGGAGCCGATGGCGGGCGATAGCCAACGTTAGTGACGTTGTTATCAGTTAATTTGGGAATCGCTCGTTAAAACAATGTAACGCCCAACGCCCCCTGATGCCCCTGGAGGACACTAATTGCAGCTTAGCGGCCGCCACAATAAATCGCATTAGCAGTCGTCATTTAATTATGCGAAATGTTCCAAGCCTAAAATACATAAATTAATGTCAGCCGACAGGCAGCGGCAGGCACAAGGAATCCCAACCCACGCCAGGCAGTTCAAGGCCGAATGAAGGACGGGCCCAAAAGTGAAATCAATCAAAACTAAAGAAGAAGACAAGCCCAGACCAGCTCTGGGGGAATCTCAGTTGCATTGTGGATGCCGCCCGCCGCCCTGGCATCCCTCTGCGTGTTGTTGGTTAAGCCCAGAACAATGCATAATTACTGATAATGATTTGCGCATTGTTAACGTGGCCAATGGACGAGGCAGCGGGGGGCGCACTGGGATCGTCCTGTCCGCTGTGTCTATTGTTCATTTCGAGGCGGCCTGGCCGCTGATTGCATCGCGGCCACTCCAAGCCGCTTAGCTTTGGCGATAAAATAATAAAAATTGATTTAACCATCATGTTTTGGCGATAAAACTTAACAACGTAACGCGTCTTGGGCGAGTTATCATCATTCCTTTCCACCCAGACGACAAGGCTCGCAAATCATAGTTAATGCGACAAGGAGGCAGTCGCCCAAGAACAGCGCAAGGGGCGCGGGTGCTTCTTCTTCTTTTTCAATTAATCGCCATTCGATGGCCACTTTTTCACACCTCGAAATCAGCGCACACGATTATCCGCCGCTGCAGCGAGTGAATGCGCTTGTATGTGTGTGTGTGTGTGTGCGTGGGGCCGAATTGCGCAGCAGAAAATTACAAACTGAAGGTGGCGGGCGGCGCGGGGGGGGCAGCTTACCTGGTGGCGTTGGTTATCCACCGGATTCCTTGATTCTGGCCAAGATCTGGTTGCAAATGCAAGGGCCATGGACCGTACACTTCATTTTAACCCGGATCCGGCCGGGCGCAGGCCGTAATTCGTAGTGGCAATAATTTTTCACCCGCCGGAGCACCCACGAGTGCGAAAGAGACAGACGACTGGCAGCGGGCGGCCATGCGCTTGCTACTTACCTGGCGGCGACCGCCGCACATAACCAGCATCACACACGAGTCAAGCACTCACGCGAGAGCAAAAAAATACTTCATCATAATCCGAAATCGCGCCGCAAAATCGAATTTTATTTAATTTTTGCACGCAACGCCACCACGCGTCTTTTTTTCTTCAACCGGTAATGACAACTCGCTGCAAGCTGAACGAAAAGAGGCTGCCAACTCGCGGCGGACGAACAGGGTTGTATTCTGCCGACCATCGAGTTGCCAGATTGTTTGCCGAGCGCGCGCAATTTAAATCGGTGGGGCGATTTATTTTTGTATTTTATTTGAATTCTATTTATTTATAATATGCAGCTATTTTAGATCTTTTATAGTTATAATTAATCAAAATTTGAATACTACTTTGTGTGTGTGGGTGTCTGGGGGAGTTTGAGTGCTGAAAACTACAAATATTTCATTTAATAATTTGCCTTTTTGTGTCGCCGCTCGCCCTCGCTAAAGTCAAAGAACTAAAAAAGTTCGTTATCTAGACTAAAATAGACTACGCGATATACGCGATTTATACCAATAAACATTAATTTACAATAATTATACAAAGTGGAAAAACAAAAACCACCGAAAATCCGGTCTCGTCCTCTTGTTTTTTTTATGATACAAAAAGTCTTGGCGTGCAGGGGAGAATTCGCAGATGAGAGATGAACGTCTTGGCAAAATAATTAAATTACTTTGCCCCAAAATTAAGAAACAATCCGTATAAATAATTTAAATAAAATTCCTCCTCCTCCACCGCCGCCAGCCCGTTTTGGGGGCCGGGCTTTTCATAAGAAGCCCATGTCGAGGGCCGTGTAAAGAGCCCGAATGTCGCTGTGGCCGGTGATGCGCCAGAAGGGGAAGTTCATGGCCTTGGCTGCCGACTCCTCCTCGGCCCCATCGCCAATCACCACGTAAGTGCTCTTCCGTCCAAAGCGAGTGACAATGCGTTCATAGCAAGTCTCCTGGCCTGCAAGAAATAAACTCGGAATAAGCCAAAGGATCTTTAAAAGCAGGCGCGGTGGACTCACCAATCTTGTGGGCGCTGTAGATGTTCTCGATGTTGAAAATGCCGCCGAGCCCGAAGAGCAGGACCTTGGCCAGGGCCGGGGCCAGTTGCGTGGAGGTGACCAGCACGTTGACGCAATTCTCCCGCTGGGCAATCATGCTGAGGCACTTCAGGGCCGACGTGGCCCAGTTGTCCGTGGCCACCTCGATTTCCGAGCGGATCTGCAGCCAAGTCTCCCGCTTCCCAGGCCCCAGCAAAGTCCCCACGCTGCCAAAAATAAAGTTATGTTAATTAAGCCAGTCAAACTCAAAGCATTTCAAATACTCACTTGCCCCTGTAGCTGTTGTAAATGTCCTTGATCTTGCGGTAGCGGAAGGCCAGCTTGCGCATCCAGTCGACGCCGCCGCGCACGCCCGTCGACAGGCAGAGATTCGGCGGAGCCCCCGGCGGCGGCTCTGTGTGGAAACCATCCGTGGCAAAGTTATACGCGCTCAGATCCTGCCCATTATCGTCCGAGCTGACGTCATCAATGTGCACCTGATCGCAGTTCTCAATCTCGTTGAAGAAGAAATGCGAGTCGGCCATGTTAAAGACCATCTCCTCCATCCGGAAGGCTATGGTCATCAGCGTGCTGTGGTCTTTGGTATACCGATTGGCGTAGCTGCCCGAGAGCAGCGTGTGGAAGATGATCAGCGTCTCGTCCAGGTCCCAGACAAAGACGCGCTCCGGCGGCTTCACCGCCTCGCTGTTGCCCGTGTCCGAGGCTGTGCTGCGCGTGGGGCTGGGCTGCTGGTGCCGCCGGCCCCTGGCCCGGCCGCTCTTGCCCGTGGGCGTGGTCTTGGGCAGGCTGGCCGCCGTGCCGGAGCTGCCGCCGCTGGAGTTCAGCGACACCGAGCCGGCGTTCACGGCCACCGGATTCACAGCCACCACAGCCGTTGGCGAGATCGGCAGGGGGGAGTGCGGGGAATGCGTGGCCTGGTGGACCGGCGTCGTCGAGTGCGTGTCCGTCGGGCTCTCCGACAGATTCGACGAGGCCGCCACATGGAAGCCATGGCTGGCGCTCGAGCTGGGCGAGCTCACCGCATACGGCGAGTAGTTCGGCGGGTTGTAATAATTCCCGTACTGGTCATTGTAGTAGCCGCCGTAGTCCTGCTGGGCCGCGCCGCCGTCGAACTGCCCGAAGTTGTTGTAGCTCGCATAAGGACTCCCGTACAGCTGGGAGGAGTTGTTGTTGCCGCCAGCCGCCGCGGCCGCATACGAGGAGCTCAGGTAGGCCGCCCCGGGCTCCATCTTGGCGGAGCGGGCGGCCGTGGCGGCCGTGCTGGCGGCATACGGGGACCCATAGCCGTAAAAGGACGAAGGATACTGCTGCATGCTGTTGTAGTAGTAATAATGCTGCTTGGAGTCGTAGGCAGCGGCAGCCGCAGCGGCCACTGTGGAGGAGGCGCTGGAGTCCAAGGGATTGGCCGAAGAGCAGCTGTAGAGATTGGCGGAGGAGGCCAGCGCGGAGCCGTTGGAGTCGAGGGCCGAGGAGCTGACGGCCAGGCCGCCGACAGGGCTGCGGGCCTCGGCCTTGACCGAGGCTGTGAGCTGGCTGGCGGACTGCTGGCCGCCGCCCGAGGGCGTGGGATTCTCATGCCAATGCGAGAGGCCCGAGTCGCTGGTCTCGGGCTGCTGATATGTGGAGAAGCTGCTGGCGGCCGACTGGGCGAAGGAACTGAGCGCTGGATGGCTGGCCGAGGTGGAGACCAGGCTGCAGCTGTTGGCCATCCCAGCGGCGCCGTAGTGGCTGCCCAGGGCGCCTATGGTGGGCTGGAGGGGCTGGCTCTGGGGCGGCAGGCCGAGGGGGCTGCATTGGCCGGGCCCGCCGCCGGCGCCGCTGCTGCTGGGCCCATTGGAGGCCAACACTGTGGGGCCGCCGGAGCTGGTGGGGTTGGACTGCTGGAGCTGGGGATGCTGGGCCTGCTGGACGGTTTGCTGCTGCTGGTGTTGCTGGTGTTGTTGTTGTTGGGGCAAATTGACGGGCTGTCCGCAGAGGCTGGAAGGAGGGGAGGGGAAAAGATCGGCTCGTTAGTCGTAGAGTCGTAAAAATAATTTCCAATCATCTTTAAACTGCCATAAAATTAACGGCCGTCGGTCCGTCAAGTGTGTCGCCCAAAGTCAAGTGATATAAAATATTTCCCTCGGCAAATTTACCCAAAAAAAAAGAAGGAAATCGTTTGAAATTCTTTCGTCCACTTGAGGCGGGCGGGTGTCCGGCGTCCCGGTCCCCGGCATGTGTGCAGCAAATGTTGCGCGGTTCTAAGATTGTTTTTTTGTGTATTTATTATTTTGTTGGGATTCCTTAAGTGGTCCCCAATGGACCCCTAGAAAAATTCCATAAAAAGCGAACAAATTTTTCGACTAATTTCGTTATTTCTTGTAAATCAAAACAAGCGATTTCAGAAAATTACTCAAATCTCGTAAAATATTCGTAAGACTTTAACTCAGCGTAGGCTGTGTGGGCGGGGAGTTGCCCCCTCCCCCCACCACCAGCGCTTTGGTAATTCAATCCTTCTCGGCGGCAATTAAACGGAGCTGCCAGTTGCCCAGGCCGACTGCTCGGCCCCCCACACCAAAGCCAAGCAGCCACGGGAGAGACCGACTGCCCTACACACACTGAGAGGGGGAGGGAGGGGGAGTGGAATTACCGTTATGGTGGTTAAGGTGGTTGCCAAAGGCTTTAACTTCGTTCCCTTTATTTTAGACTAATTAAATTTAAGTTTCTTGTGGGAACAAGCGAAGTCAAACGATTCCTTATGTTTCCTATATGAGAAACAGGAGATATAAGGGATTTTTGGTACCAATTTTAACCTTCTTTGTTGAGGGGGAAAAGGGAATCTTGAGGAAGTCAAAAGATTCCTTAAATAATATTTCATATATAATAGAAATATAAGAAGCTATAAGTGTTTATTTGAGCTCATGCCAACCTTCTTTGTTATGAAGGTAAGTGAATCCTGAGGAAGTCAAAAGATACCTTATGTTTCTTATATATCAGGAGATATAAGTTTTTTTTTTTGTGCCCTATTTAACTTTCTTTGTTGGGAAGAAGGGGGAATCTTGAGGAAGTCAAAAGTTTCCTTGAATTTCCTATATTATCAAGGTATCTGGAGTTTTCTTATGCCCATTCAAACTTTGTATGTTGGGGGGAATTTCCTATATGATAAATATACCAGGATTTTCTAACCTTCTTTGTAGTAAGGAAAAGTGAATCTTGAGAATATCAAAGCTTTCCTTATATAAAATATCCTATATGATGGATAAATCAGGAGATATAAATAGTTTTTTTGTGCCCATTCTAAGCATGTTTGGTATGGGAAAAAGCCAATTCTGAGGAAGTCAAAACTTTCCTTATATAATATTTTATATATGATGAAAATATGAAGAACTATAAGTGATTTTTTGTGCCCATTATAATATTCTTTGTTGGGGGAAAAAAGGAATCTTAAGAAATTTAAAAGTCTCTTTATATTTTCTATATAACATTGTTAGAATTATCAGGAGATATTAGGGAATCCCGAGTACTTCGACTAGCTGGTAAATTTAACTTTTGTGATGGAACTAAAAACTCTTTTCTACAATTAAATAATCTGTAATCCTTGCCCTTTCTCAAGTTCTCTAATTTTTAAAGCCTCTACGAAATCTCTCTAAAGAATCCTTCAATTCAAAAATGAAGCCCAAGAAACTATAGAATTTTTCTTAACTTAACAAACTCTCAATTGGGACCTTAAGCGGTGAAAAGTCTCTCAAGGAATTCAAAGTTCTGCGGATTTATAAAACCTGAACTCCTGATCAGTCTAATGGATAAATATCCGGCATTTAGATCTTACTGAGCCTTCGATTATACAAATTTCCATCAGACTAAATTGACTAATTCTAACCTATGGAAATTATTTCCTCTCTTTCTAACCTCAGTGTCAATAAACCACCAAATTTTCCCCTCCTTTCCCACTCTGAGTTGGGTGTCATTTGGAAACGACTCTTTCCATTTCCCCAAAAGAGTTTCACGCCCTCGGCTTTTCCGACGTCCGACATTTCCAGTAATTTTTCATAATTTCTCAACATAAATAAATTAGAAAGGTAAATTAAGTGCCCAATTTCCCCCAGGCAATCCGACACCCAGAGTTTCGTGGGCATTTGTCTACCCCGTCTATGGGGCAGAGAAGGGGGACAAGGAAATATGAAAATTAAGTAGAGAATTCATTTTTTTGGTTATCTTTTGGGGGGCGTGTGAAAAACGACGCGTGCGCCGCAAGCCCGCGAGAGCCGTTTGGGGCACTCACCAAAAATCGAGTGGAACTCGAATGCATTCATAATTATTCCTTTCCGCCTGAGAGCCCAAGGAAAGAGCAGCAGCCTCCTTAAACCCTCCTAAGCCGCTCAGCGCAGCACTCGCCCGAGTGTTAAGTGCTGACACTTTTGGAAATTCTTTGAATTCTTTGTCGGGTCGGTCGGTCACATGTGGCACATGCGAAAAATAGAAAGTGTGTCCCTCGATTCGTTCGAAAGCAATTGAAATTTGTTGGAAATTTATGGGACACTTGTTGTCCCGATCCGCCGACGCCTGCAACAAATCAGCTTCGCTTTCAGGCCCCGAAGGACCGAGGGATTTGGTCTACCTACCGATTGCGTTCATGGGTGTCCGTGTGCTCTGTCTTGGGGCGCTTAACCTGCAATAAGAAACAAGCAAAAAGAGTATTAAAAGTCGGTTATATTTGTGTGTTATGTAAATGAGAAGACCACGCTTGAAATTTGTTTATAAACATCGCCAGCACCTTGGGCCGTTCAATTTGCTGAGTGGGCCAAGTTCCGATTTGCCGTTGCGGACTTTACATAATTCCCCCTGGGAAGTTTTGGATGGTCTGGCAGTTTTGCGCGTTGCGTGGGAAAAAACTTTCAGCCACTTGCACGGCGCCATTGCCAGAACTTCCATGTGACAATCGCACGACAAATTAGCACGGAACCGATGTTGAAATTTTGGGTCAAATCGGCCTGTTCAGCGCTCGGCAGGTAGGCCAAATTTTGAGGTATCCACGGCGACTGCAACGTCTGCCCAGGGACCCCCGACCATCATAGAAGTCACAAATCAAGTCGAGGCAGCGGGTGTTGAGGAGCTTGGGCCCTTGGGGCTCTGAGAATCCCGAGAGGAGCGGGCAAAACTAAGGGGAACCGAGCGAGATTTATACAATTTGTTGGAGTGTCACCTGGAGAGTCGAGAGACGGAAACTGTGGGAGCAAGTGGAGTGAGAAATTGAGAATGGGAATCGTAGAACGAGGGAGAAATATAGTTAGAATCCTTGGGAGCAGAAAAAAGTCGAAGGGAACTAAAGAAGATGCCCAAAAACCCATGATCAAAAGTTCTTGGGAGCATGAAGTTTAAAGTAGGTCTTGAAATATAAAGAGAGAAAGTAGAAAGAGTAATATTAGGAAATATAAGGGTTCGGAGGGAATTGAAAGAGTTTAAAAGATTTAAGATCTAGAAAAATCCGTGGCCAGAAGGTCGTGAGAGCATAAAGAGTATAAAAGTATAAAGATATAAAAAGGTCCTAAGAGCTTAAACTTTTAAGTAGAACAGAGAAGCTAGAAAAGGGTATAAAGTAATAAGGGTAAATTCATTTACAAGGCTTCAGTTTGCCTTTTCCCCTTCAAGGTTCCACAATTCGTGTAGGATCTTCAAAATAATGGGCCATAAATTATATTATAATTTTATTTCTTATAGTCTCTTCCAAAAGTATAAAGAATATGTTTCCCAAAAGCTTCAAAAATAGATCTGAGACTTATGAATTATACCCTTTATTTTAGAATTCCCTTATTTCCTTTACTCCGCTGCAAAAAGTCTGCCCAGCATTTGGATAAGTTATCGTGAAAGTAAGAGAAGGAAATTTAGTCCCCGAAGAGTTCAAAGAAAAAAATATATTATTTAATGTAAGAAATTCTCTGTTGTAAGATCAATTCCTCTGGTTCTTGGTTCTTTCTTCTTCCACTCCCGACAACTTTGCTAAAGACCTTAAAATCCCACCAGTTGAACTTTTAACCAGATCTTGAAGAAGTTATAGAAGAACTTATTGAGAGTCCCCGGCAATTATTGTCGCCTCGAACGGAATCCCACATTGCGAGCCAACACCCGGCGACCACCGGAGTCTTGGCCGATCCTTGGCACGCCACATTTTGACAGGTTTCTCGAAAGGGGTTCCCTGAGCTCCCGAGCGACCCACCGCTGGCCACACACGCATGCCCCGTCCATCATTCCCGGGCGACGCGCCGGTGGGGATTTTGGCAAATTTGGCGACTGCACGCGTGCTGCCCAACGGCTTTCAACGGTAGCGTTTTTAAGCCAAAACTCCCGTCACCCCCCGCCGGCCCCACCGGCGGCACCGACGACGTCACCGAAATGAGCGCGGCTGCTGCGCTTTGCGTGTCGCGTTGACTGAAATGCAAAACGCAACCAGCCGAGATTTTCGTTGGGATTCCTCTTTTTTTTTACTAACTAAACTAATTTATGGCACAAGTTGACAACGTAAACATTAACACACACGACGGTGGGGCGGGGGGAGGGGGCGGGGTGGCTGCAACAGCAGCAGCAACAAATGAAACTCACGGCGTCTCATCAAGCAGCCCAGCCTGCCTGGTGTGCGTGTGTGTGTGTGTGTGTATTAAGACCTGTTTGAGCATCTTTAACGAAATTCCTGTGATCGTAATCTTTTGTCTCTTCTGCTGCTTTAGAAGAAGATTAAAACAGACGCTGGCAGGGCCAACACAAAAAAAAAGAGACGACGGGCCCAGAAGGCTGGTCATACCCACAGTCAAACAAAAGCCACACACACACACACACACAACAATAAAGACGACGACAAATTTTTTATTAACTCTCTCGTTGGGTCGCCAGTCGGCCAGTCTGGGGCCCTTAAAGCCGATAAACATCGAAATAAACAACAAAAATTTGTATGCCCCTCGCGGGGGTGGGCCCCAGGCGATGCACGCGGTGCGGGGAGGGGGGAGAGGAACCTAACACTTTGGCACGTTAATTACGACAACAGCAACAACCGCAGGGACAATCGGGTAATCGACAATCGCCAAGTGTCAATCGCCACAAACATAATCAATAATTTCTCTCCGCCGCGGAGGCTCTCCTTTTTTTTGAGTCCGCCTCTCTCTGAGGCCGGGGACATAAATTACATGCAGCGTGCATTGAATTATGGCGTGTTAATTTTTACGATTACGGCTTAAACTTAATTAAAATGTGATTAATGTCGTCGATGCTGGCTGAGCGGCCAGTCCGCAGCGAGCCTCTTTAAATTGTCATAAAGTTGCCGTTGTTGGCCGTAATTTATGCTCTATTAATATTTCGCTTTAAAACCCTTAAAACTCGGACCCAATGCCCCCCATTCGGGGCTCTGTTCGTGCTTAGGCCCGTTGAGAAATTAACCGGTCTGCAGGATTTGTGGCCATTAAACTGGACCGGATCCGTACTCAGGCCTCGCAACCTCCATAAAACTGCCAGTCGTGGGCAGTGGACAAAGAATCTTTCTCAAATATTCCTTGAAATTGGATGGAAATTGTCAAGCGTTCAAGGCAGTTTTTTTTCTGGTGTTTCCATTAAATTGGTTTCATTAAAAATTAGGAGACTTTTCTGACCTTTGAGCTCTTGGTTTTTAAATATATTTCCATCTTTCTCCTACAGTTAAGATTTCTAAATGTTTTATAGAATTTTAGCTATGATTTTCTAGCTATCCTTCTGGAAAAGTAGTTTGAAGTGAAGGAAATTATTAAGCGCTCAGTCAGTTTATTTTTGGTATTTCTAGACTTTGGTCCCATCAAAAACTTGGAGACTATGAACTCTTGATTTTTAAATTTATTCCCACCTTTCTTCTTAAATTAAAATTCCTATATGTATTATAGGATTTTATCTATGATTTCCTGTCTTTCCTTCTGGAAAAGTAGTTTGATGTGAAGAAAATTGTCAAGCGTTGTCTGGTGTTTCTATCCTTTTAGTCCCATAAAAAACCTGGAGACTTTGGGCTCTTATTTCCATATATCTTCTAAAATAAAGATTCCTATATGTATTATAGGATTTTATCTATAATTTCCTTTCTTTTGTTCCCGAAAACTAATTTGAAGTTTCCTTTAGTACCCCTGATTTCCAAAACGCTTGTTAGTCGTCAAAAACCCAGACAGCAATTCAAAATTTCAAGTTCTAAACGAATTCTAAAAAAATCCCCAGAGTACCATAAAACATTAAACCATTTCCCCAACTCAGTGGCCTTCCATTTTCAATTCCACAATTTCCCACACAAAAAAACAAAAAAAAAATTCCCGAAATGACCACCAGACTAATGGAAATCGAGCTGGCCGCCCAGCACATCGACTGGGTGAACCGCGTCCTCGCCGCCGATCTCAGGCAACTCGAGGAATTCTGCACCATGGCCCCGTATTGCCAATTGCTGGACTCGCTCTTCCACAATTCAGTGCCCCTGGACTGCGTGCGGTTCACGTGCAATCGGATCGATCAGTTCGAGCAGAATTACCGACTGCTGAAGCAAAGCTTTCGGGAGCTGAAGATCCGCGTGGATTTGTCGTCGAAGAGGAAATTTGTGCGCGGCGATTTCCCCACTCATTATGATTTCCTGAGCCGCTTTCATTTGTTCTATCGCAGTGTCCAGGAGCAGCGCATTGGCCACGAGCTGAGGACCTACAATGCCAAGGCCGCCCGGCGGTATCAGGAGTTCAGAATTGCTCCTTTCAAGGTGCAGACGAGAACGCGCAGCACTCAGACCCTCGAGCTGCTGGAGTTTATGCCGGAATTTGAGCTCGGCGAGAATCCGGCCTTCGACTACCAAACGAGGAAGGAGCGGAATGAACTCCAGGAGAAAGTCAACAATCTCAGCGAATTGGTCAACAATACAATCGGCACTCGGGTGTCCTGGAGTCGTTTAAAACACGCCCTGGCCGACAGTGATGAGAATTTGGAACACGAATAAAAAGATATTGTGGAAATTTAAGGAGCTGCGGGAAAGGTCTTGGGGTTTTTGCTTGCCTTGACTTTTTAGTGGGCAAAATCGCAGCCTTAAATTCGCTTCAAATCTCTTGAAAACTCAGCTCTGTATAGTCACTAATAATGAGTCCCAAGAACTCCTAAAAAATCCTAAAATCACTAAGCAATTTTAAGAGTTCTGGAGCCATTTTTGATTAACCACCTGCGGGAACTTTTATCTCCGTTCCCTCGCCAAAAGATTTGAAGACCCTTTTCCCTAAGGGAACCTCAGCTTTCCACTTCATTGGCTGCTTTCCTCGTTTGTTGTTCGATTCACTTCACTCCCTTAAAGTCACCACTTTGTCGCCGCTTTTTGCTGGCCAAGTTCGAAGACAGAAGCCACACAACTGCCCAGTGGAGGGCCACCAACTGCGAGCTGATTGAAGCATAAACCACCGACGGCAAAGCTTGGACCTCCCCGCTCCCCTTGGCGTTTGGGGCCGTGGCGCAATTGCCGATTGAGAGATCAGAGATTGAAATGTGGACTATTCGATTTTGGGTTTTATTACCTTTGGCTCGATCATTTTGTCGATTAATCCACAGCGGGTGGCTGGGTAGTTGTAGGGCATTAAAGTCACCATTTCTGCGAGTCTTTTAAGCACTTGAAAATAAAAATCTTAAGCAGCCGCTCGCTGCACCGACCGCACAAATACTCTGCACTCTCGTTTGCTTGTTTTGTAATTCAATTCCGGCACTCACGAAGGCAAAGGCAATCGACCGCTTCCCGCTACACCGATGTGACCGCTCTGAACGACTCGAGGCAACTAATCCCTCGGTTGGTTGGCCGGCAGCTCGCTGGCTCCTTTGGTTGTCTCGTTCTGGCTGCGTTGAGCGGCGGGTTCCCCGGTGGTGAGTGGAAATTCGTGTGTGTTTTCCTTGGCTTTTGTATTGGTGAACGATGGCAGCTAACGAGTCTTGTTTGACTCACTCAAACGAGAAGCCCAGGGAGTGAAAGAGATGGCAGTGGCTATACAACCCGCCTGCTCTGACAGACCCCGCCCACCAATGGGAAGAGGGCACTCAAGTCGCAGTCGGTGGCGGTGAGGCGACGGGGCCCTTAGGCCTGGCCAAAAAATCGTATGAATAATGAATGGGAATTAAAATTCAAAATCGGCCTAGGAGTTTTCTCTCTGGGTTGGCTGGTGGCGGTTTTCTCGATTAATAACCTCACAAATTATACAAATTAATAAACTAATCATATGAATATCATTTGGCGGCTGGGGTGCCATTGTTTTTTGGGCGAAGCCGGCCGCCGCCAACACTTTTGGGGCGGTCGTAAACCCGTAAAAGAAATAAAACCAAACGGCTCGAAATATAAAACCCTCGAAAGTTTTGTAGTTTTTGGTGTTTAATTTTTTCCATCTTTTATGTTTTTCGCATCGCTTTTATTGGGTAATTTAAGGCGCAACTTTAAATCACCCAACCAACAGAAATCAACCTGAAAACCGACCCCGAATGGGCGGGCGGCAGCGCTTCCCCCGAATTTATGGCTGCCCCCAGAAGCATAAACATATCGATGCTTGGATTTTTAGTCATCCGATATAGAGCGACAAATTGTCGTCTTATCAGATCTTCATTCACTTTCCCTGCCCACCAACAAAGGACGTTAAAAACGAGACCGACTCACACCCACCAGACGACCCATGAAAGGTGCATAATCATCGGCCGGAAAGTCTTTCATCGTTGCCGCCGGAAATCTACGCCTTTCACTTTGCTTTCCTAGGACCGAACAGATTAAAGACGCGCTGCTCATTTCAAATACTTTCAAATTTGCCAAGCAAATAAAGCCACAAAAGGGAAATGCAAAGGAAACGTTTCAAATTGAAATGAGGAAGTAAAGAGAGAGAGAATTTTAATAGAGTTCCCTTTTTTATGTTTTCTGGGACTTCTTAATATCGAAGGCTTATTTCCAAAAGAAGTCAAGTAAATTTCATTACCCTAAAACTTGTCTTTGGGTTTGATTTTAGCTTGATCTTTATCAAGTCTAAAAAAAATCAACCTAAAGGAATTAAATCTTATAGACGAACTCAAACCACAATTAAATTGTCTTTGGGTCTGTCTTTTTTCTTGATCTTTGTGAAGTCTAAGAATAGTAAATCTAAAGGAATCAAAGCTTAAATATAAACTGAAGCCACAATCAAAGAATAAAAATCCTCCAATCTTTAAAATGTTAGTTAAAGAATTTTAAATAATAAAATTATTTCCCCTGCATAGAAAAGCACACCAAAGAACTTTAAAGACACAAAAACAGAAGATCCTGGAAGCCTAGTCGGAATATTTAAAAAAGATTGAAACCTCCTTTAAAGCTCTTTGTCCCAGAAACTGAATAAGTATAAATTTTTATCTCCTAAGCCTTGAAAAATATATAAATTCATTTTTAAATGTTTCCCTTTTCGATTTATCTAAGCAAATTGCCTTGGCACGTGTTGGAATTTTTTGCAGAACATGAAAATCAATTGGATTATCGTCAGGCCACTTTCGCAATAACAAAACTGAGTAGACAGATTTCGATATCTAAACAAATTTTTAATTGCTTATCAGAGCAGATGGAATTACAAGTAACCAGAACAGGCCTATGGGGGCCCAATAAATGGAAAATAAATAAACAACAGAAAAAAAACTGGACAAGGGACAAAAGCAACAAGTGAAATTGGGTCCCCTGGCTTTGATTTTCTATTGCTGGGAATTCTAATGAATGTGAGCCGAGCCGGCAACCCACTCCTTGCTGGCCACCCACTCGTTCTCACCTGGAAAAACAAAATGCGTTTGTCTGGCCAGACGGGCCCCCCCAGCCACTGGGGTAATCGGAGCTGGCAGACAAACAATTCAGTTCATAATCTTTGATTAACGCCTGCAATTCGATTTATCAGACGTTCATTTCACTTTCATTGGAAATTCGGTAATAGAAAACTCCAGCAAAACGGTCAAGTTAAAAGGAAAAACCTGCAAGTGCTACACAATAATCAAATTCTCTAGTCATCTTTGTTTTTTGCTAAGACAAAATAACATATATTTATTTAAGAAAGGGAAGGTAAAAAACTGGGAGAGAAAAATGTTGCCACTGCCCAAAGCAAAAGCGAAATGATTCCAAGTTCTTTCGACTTTAAATTATAAATTTGTCCCTTGGCATTTTAATTCGAAGATAATGCTTTTCTTATATGAAGTCTTAGAATATATAAAGTCAGTTTTGTTTTTAAAAAAGATCTCTTTTTTATCCCCAACATTTAGTAATGATTTTAATGATTTTAGCAAAGAGTCTAAAGGTTATTTTTATAGTTTATGATTCCCTAAACCAATTAAGACAAACTACAAATTTAATTCAGAGATCCCCCACCTTAAATGGATGTCTGCCATAAAAAAAAATTACTAAGCAATTAAAGAATATTCGAAATTTAAGATTCTTTAAATTTAAATCATATAAATCCTCAATTGATATCGTCTAAAAAATATTCTTGGCGTAGTTTTAAAGAACGAAGCATCCCAGAGCATAACAATCATCTTTCCTACTGAAATACGTAAAAACGAGATGGGAATCTTAAATAATCTAAAGAAAGCGAAAGAAAAAAGTCAACTTGGCAGTACTTTACAATATAGAAGCTTCACTTTAATCGCCAGAAAACGAATTCATTCCAGAGTATAAACAGTTTTATGGGTATGAAAATAACCTTAACTTTCGTACCAAAGAGATGGAAATCTTTCACAATCTAAAGAGAACGAAAGGAAAAAGATTTACGAGACATAAAAGTCAACTTGACGCAGTTTTAGAAATTAGAAGCTTCACTTCAATCGCCAGAGAACGAAGCATCCCAGAGAACAAAAATCATCTTCCTTAGCAAAACTTCATGCATATTTAAATTTCCCTTACTTCCGTTTCAGAGAGATGGGAATCTCTCACAATCTAAAGAGAGCGAAAAGATTTTCGAGATATAAAAGTCACCTTCGTTCGCGAGTTTCTTTTTTTTTTGGATTTTAAGTCTCCGCTAATTCAAAATGTGAGTGAGTGTGCATTTCATTTTTTGGCAGAGGGCATTAAATTTGCCCTAATCGCTTTAGCACGATCGTGAGACAACATGTCGTCAATTATATCTACGGCGATCAGCAGAGTCCTCCACTCCTCCCCCCTCACCGGACAGAGGGTCTGGGCAAGTCCCTTGAGATGTTTGGGGGTCTCTCGGGCTGTCTGTAAACAAATCTCTTCACAATTTGCTGCATTTGCAGATATTTTTCTACTGTTGCTGCGGCTGCAGCAGCCGTTGGCATGTTGCTGACTCGGGCACAAAATGTGGCAAGAGGAGCGAACGTGCTGATCGTGCGACGATGCCAACAACAACAACGACACCAGCCCGGGGCACAGCCATCGCCATCGCCATCAGCATCGGCATCGAGATCGGGCCACAGCCCGGCCAAGTGCAAGATTTACGTTCAGTTTTGATCGGCCCGGACCTCCCGAGTGTTGTATTAATTCTCGGGCTCGGGCCGACGGTCAGCGAATAGTCGAAATGCCAGTCGGGCGCCATTTTGCGGGCTCAACACCTGAGAGGAGCCCCTGTGGTCTGCTCCTGCCCACATTTGGGCCGCTTGTACGACGATAATCGCGCGCATTTTTACAACTTGATCTGGTCGCCCATCGGGGGCGAGGCTGGGGGCCAGCAGACCCCACAAATCCTAAACCAGTCGCATCGAGATAATCGGCAAGTTTAGGCTCACAATTGCCAGTGGGGCTTGTTGTCATTTCTCGCCCGGGGTCGCTGCTTGTCGTTCTGTTCGTTGTTGGTTGTCTTGTCGTGCCAACACCCAGCGAACAACGAGCGATGACCAACCACAAACAAACAGAAGGTATGTGGCCGGCCCTTCGCCCCGTCCGTCGTTGATATCGTTAAGGAAATTATCCACAATTACGATAAGCAAGTGACGGCGAGTGATGCGTCATGTGGCGATTTTGGGTCAGTCGAGGGGGCAAAATGAAAATTCTGCCCAATCCGCACTACTCGCTGAATTTTGACTCAGCGCATACCGAACCCCTGAGACACTCACCAAAGAAAGAAGACGGGGAACTCAAGTCAAAGGTAAAAAGAAGAGGCAACTTGGGTCTAAGGTTTTTGCCTAAAGAACTCTAGCAAACTTAGGCCACTAAATGGGCAAACCACAAAGGCAAAGACTTGCGGCAAACCTGTGATGATTATCTGAATTAATTGGTGGACTAAAAGCTACAAACTTTGATCTTTGATGGGAAAAAGAATGAATATTAAGAGCAATAGAGGAACAAGGGAAATAAAGTAATGCAAAAGAAATTAAAGTATTCTGATAAAATCAGCAAACTATACACATAAGTTAGCCACTGGACAGCTCATAAGGAGCTCAAAACTAGGAACACTAAATACTGAATATTCAGAGCTTGAGATGCCAATTCATTTGTGAATCTTTAAAGAAATCTGTAATCTATAAATATATAGGAATTGTTCACAAATAATTCAAAAACTAAAAAATCGTTACAGCTCCGAAATGCTAACGACTAGAAATTATTGCATTTGAAAGTAGACAAAAATTCTCCATAACCCGAAAAGGAAACCAATCGTTCCTCTCACATCTCAAGATCAAAGACCACAAACCTTGCAAAACAATAAATTATTTTCCAAAGATTTTACAATTTTTCACCCCTTTCCTTAACCCTTTTCCCTAAGCAGTTGCCATCTGGCTTAGCCAATTTCCCAAAGGGCTCAATTAGTTTCCCAAAAAAATACACAAATCTTTAAAGTCAATCAACCCCCTGAAGACTTTTTAATTAGCCAACAAAACCCGCAAGAAAAGTTGTATTTTGCGAATTTTTGCTGTCGATTTTCTTCACCCTTGACAAATCAGTTGCCCGTTGGCGGGCAGAGGTCAGCATTTGTTGTTTTAATTAGGAGACAATGGCTGTCAATAGTTGTCAATGGCAGAGCCAAAGGACCGCAAAGCAAGTTCGAGAAGTCAAAGGTGTCGGCTAATTGCAGCGCCCAGCCCAGCGCCGGCTCACCGGAAGGGGAGGCAGGCAGCTGGCCGCGAGCAGCTGCTAAAAAACAACAAAAACAAAACCTTATCGCCTTCACGAGGGGGCGGGCAGGCGTCCAGCTTCCACCACCGCCACAAACAACCACCGCCGCGGCCTCAAGTGCCGCACTTGAGGCAGCTGTTGGCACTTCAATCTGATGGGCCGATCCGGCCGATACTTGGGCTTTAATTTAAGCCCAAGGGTGTCATACATAAACCTCAACATTAATAAGTGTGGATAATTGTGTGATACACACACACACGAAGGGTGGGTGGTTGTGGGTGTGGGCGATGGCGCCACCCATCAAATTGATAGCCGCTCGAAAAAAAAGCAAGAGAAAAGCTAAAAAGGCGGGGCGAAGCGAAATATGCTCGGCATCATAATCAACAACTTGGCTAAAATTTCACTTCACTTTCGAAAGGCAGACGGCAGCGTTAGAAAGGCCATCCCGTTGCCGGCAGGCAGACGAGCGTAACGCGATTTGGTTTACACTTACAACCGCCCGGCCGTCCGCCCACCCGACCGCCCGGGCTGGCCGTCTCTGGGGATTGCCGGCTGCCCGATGATTTGTTGGGCAGGCTGGCAAATGCAATTTGTCAGCCACAGTCAACCCGAAAAGGGGGAGGACCCCCAGCAACCGACTGGCTGCTTTCTGACTCGCGGCAAATTCAATTTCAATTGCCATGACAACTTGCATACTTTCAGGCTTAGGCTGTGGCAAGGAGCGGGTGTCCAGCGAAGCGTGAGTATTTAATTTGTTTGTTGCTGTTTGACACGCGCATAATTAAATTAATTAAAGAGCCGGCCGAATCGTTCCCACAGGTAAGCCCGCTCAACCTGCCGCCGCTGAGCCGCCTGCCCGCCCAGGCTGACGGCCGCGTTGACACCAACCACTCAACGCAACTGGCGACTGGCGAGTCCCTGGCGATGAACATGGCGATGATGTCGATGATGATGATGCCCACTGACAGCTGACACACTTCAGCGCCGTGGGTGGTGCTGGCGGTTGATATGCCCCCGGATCGCAGCATAGAAGCTGCGCGCCCTCGGCGGCTGGAAGGGCTGGCGGGCGGTTGCCCCGGCCTACGGGCCACCCGGTTGCTTTGAGTTTTTAATGAAAATTCCTGACCAATGTTTGTTTTACGCTGAGCTCACCATGGCAGCCGCCCCCACCGACCTAGCCGACTTGCGGCGCGTGCCTTTTTAGCACAACAACAAGGAGAAGGAGACAAGGCGGCCCGAGCGTTGGCGGCTGCGCCTGCGTCGGTCCGCTTGCCGGCACAGGTTCCGCATAATTTTCCTCGGAATGAAAGCATAAACGAGCCGATCTGACGTTGTCCAACCCAATAGAACCCCAGACTCCCCCGGTGGCCGGCCGGCCACTTAGCCAGTTCGTTTGAATCCGGGAATGTGCGTCTTCCCTGGCCAGCGCAATTTTGTGCTTAGTTTAGTTTTTCGAACGGAGGGAAAAGAGCAGAGACCTCCTTTTATGGAAAGGCCTTTGATTCATTCAATTTGTGGGCAGACCGATTCTTGCTTGGACTTTGAATGACAGTGGGAAACTGTTGAAGTTCAAGGAATCAAAAAGAAACGAAAGAATCGACTGGCGAGCAGAGAGATTTTAGGATTCTAAAGACGAAAGTCTAATGTGGGCTGGAAGGAAAAATCTATAGGCCTCCGAATATTATTCTATTCTTCTTGATGTCTCAAGAACTTAACAGTCCGAAAAATTATAAAATTTCTTTAAATTCAAATAATATTATTAAGAAATCTGGAAGAATTAAAGAGAATCTAAACTCTGTCTTCGGAAGACCTACAAATAAAAATCTCAGCTATGAACAAAATATAATAAATTTTATTTTAAATCTTAAAATCTCTTAAATCCCTTATCCCAATTTAAAGATCATTCAAAGCTTTTGTTTGTAGTTTTTTCTTCCAAAGAAATTAGCCAATTTCCCACTTTTCTCTCTCTCTCTCTCCCTTTACAAATTGTGCCAGTGCGATTCTGGGAATCCAACACCGAATAGTCCACGGGTCATTTGGCGGTCTCTTCGCTGGGCATTCGAGGTTTTCGATTTCAACACAGACAACAGACCTTGGCCCGGCAAAAAATAGAAATAGTTGATTATTTCCGTTAAGCTTAATTACTAAAATTGTCGGCAAGGCCGAATCGAAGTTCCAGAACCGCCAGACGGATCTCAGATCACCTTACAAATCTACGAAACGGGCAAGGCCGACGATCCTTCCAACTTTCAAGTGCAGCGAGGCTGACCGAAAAAGAAATATTAAATACCAAACAGGTGTGGGCCATTTAGGCGGGGGGAAGGGGACCAGGACTATCGAATTTCGCGGGATTGCCAATCAATGGGCGTCCCGAAAGAAATAAAGGAAAAATCCTAGGGAATTGAAAATGTGGATGATTTGTTGTTGGCATTTTCGCTGCCGATTGTTCGCCGGTTCGGATCGGGGCTGCTGCAATTTTCGTTACCCCAAGTGCAGGGAAATGTGCAGCGGGGAAATTTGATATTTTATTTTCGGCTGCGTTTCTTGAAAGCAGCGGAAAATCGTTGGTCCGCGCGGCCATTTCGTGGTAGAAAAATTATGAATTAAAATTTTTGGAAGGAAAACAAAAAAAAAAACTGTCACGACTGCTAACGAGCAGCATGGGAAACGAAGACCCAGCCAAGTCAAAGGTCACACAAATTTGTCTCCGAGAAAAACTTGCGAGCCCAATTAAGCCACAGCCAACGGGGTAGGGATCGCCTAGGACAGCTGCTGGAAGGAAGCCAGTCTGATTGACAGCCCCACACACCTAAGTAAACTCCGGCGAGTGTGTACCAACTGTCGGCCACTTGATTGAACCGGAAATGAGCTGCAACCGCAACCACATCCACTTGACCCGAACCCGAACCCGGCGAACTCTGGGCCAAGCGATCCCTTTGACAGTTCGCACAAATCAAAGTAAAATGCACCGCCGCCCAACGCCCAGGATGCAAATGTTTCCCATCAGCCGACGTCGTCAATGTCGTCCTCCCCCACGCCCAGAGTTCCATGTAAAAACGGCGGAGTGATCGGTGGTTCGGAGTGATGGCATCACACTTACCGCCCGGCTGTCAAATGATTATGACAAGTTCATTTCGTCGCACTTTTACTCATTTATTTGGATTTTTCCTGTAACTCTGCGGGCCTTTTTTTACCAAGAATCCGATGGAAGCGGAGGCCCAACCGACCCACCAATTATCGGGGCGTTGTAAATGCGCTCGCGTTTGATGTGACAGTTCCGGGGGGAGGAGGAGGGAATGAGAGGGAACCTAACAAATTAAGGAGAAAAGTGGAGGTGAAATCTTGAGAGATCGGGAAACCTTTAATGAAAGCGGAAGGATCCTCTGCGAGTTCACACTCCGAAGAATTCAAAGGAGAACCTCATTATGATTTCATTAAAGATCGTTTAAATATTCTTTATAAAATGAATCTCAAGAGAGATTAGGACCCCTTGGAAAGGCAGGATCCTCTGTGAGTTCTCACTCCGAAAACTTCTACCTTATTATTATTCAAATAAATATCTTTCAAATAGGCTTATAAGGAGATTTCTTGACAATTCTTTATAGCGTATATTGGCGCTTGGGAAGTTTTTAAAAAACACCTTACAAAGATTTTTCTACATTCTCTCAAAGTCTCCAGCATTGAAGCTAGAAATAATCCGAACGTATTCCTATCTAAAGTTTCCATAAGGTGCCATAAACAGTTTTCAATAGAAAGCCGAGAAAAGGCTATAGAGCGGACTCTTAATACAAAAGCCTTCTGGAGACTTTAAAAAACTTTTTTAAATCCTTAAAAACCCACAAGCTCTAATTTTGAAGCAAATTCTCATAAGTTCCTGACCCAAAGACAAAAGTGACCCAAACAAAAAGACATTACCAAAGATTCTCTGCAATTCCCAACGTTTCCTTAACAGAACCTTATAAAATCCACAATTCCTGAAATGTCTTGCAAATCAGAAAGATCTTTCAATCCAAAAACAATAAAGATAAAGATTTTTCTATTCAAGCTTTGCAATCACTGAGTTTTTCAATTGCCGACCGCTTTACTTATTCAATCATTAGAGAAACCCGTTGAGAGACAGTTTTCTTCGGTGTTTGTGGATTTTTCTCGCTCTATTTCGTTTGGAAAATTAAAGAAAAATATTTTTATAAAGCCTCAATTTACGGGGTAAGCCAGCAGCCCGTTTGTGTATCTAATTTTAGATGACATTTTGCTATGTATAGAGCCCATCGATAATTCAAAATACGCTGTCGAAGGTGACAGTTGATTGTCTGCAGGCCAGTGGAAGGCAATGGAATGAGTCAGTCGAGGGGAAAATAGAACCCAAAGACGTAGGCAAATCGCCTAAAAATCCTGCCAAAAGACTCTTACAAATATTTATAGTCATTAGTGGGCATTAAGCTCGAAATCCAACGAAAACAAAACCCAACCAGCCGAGGACAATGGCCAGGATACAGCCACGCATCAGGCAGGTTGCTCTAATTTCTCTCCGGGCCTGACAGGCGACATAAAACAGGATAAAAGGACTAAGCCTCCGGCAGCAGCGGCGTCAGCAGCGCTTAACAACGAGACGACAGCCGAACGGATTACGCGCTGCAGCTCAAATGGAAACAAAGGCCAGCAAATTCCTTGGCCGAGGCAGCCCCGATTCCTGCCGTATTATATAATCGAGCGCATGCAAATTTCCTCAACATTTTCTGGTACTGGTTTCGTATTTATTTACTCTGCGGTTTGCCACTGCCCGGCATGTCCGATAAGCAAAATTATGTCATGTTGCTGATGGCGTGGCAGCGATTAAAACAACACGCAAGAAATTTACGCCCATCAAGAATCGCGGACTCGGTTAAGCGTGGGTGCCTCCTGCCACACCCTACAGAGGAGACTACACGGCTTATCCGTTCTTAGATGGAACT
>JBAMCP010001342.1:0-23814 GCA_037075105.1 Lissocephala sabroskyi | reverse complement strand
CCCGAACCTTACAACTGTACTTAGCGAAAATCCACACCGACTTTTCTACACACTTACCTCATAATATCTGTGCACTGAGGGCAAATCGAGTTGCTTGTCCGCCCAGTCGCGCGTGATTTCCACCTGCTCCTTTTCGTTCAACCACTGAAGCTCGGCCGAGGCCTGGGCCAGGAAATGCTGCAGGCTATCCAAATCCGAGAGACGCTTTGTCGAAGTGGTCAAGAGCTCGGCGTAGACCTTCTGCAGTTGATTGAGTCGCTGTTGATACAAATTGAGCTCGTCGCCGCTGAACTTCGTCTGCTGGCGCTCATCGTTGAGTATTTTCGAATGGAACTGATCGATGATCTTGTGCTCGTGCTGCTGACGATCCAATTCCTCCTTAACCGATGGCAAATCGCTGCCATAATCAGCGGCCAGCAGTTGTTTCTGTAAAAAAAACCAACATATCATTCAATGCAAATTGAAGAGATCAAAATCTTACCAATTTATTTTGGCACCATTCAATGTGCTCCTGAAGGTCACGGAAGTGGGGATTCGTGTCGATCTGACGGGACTCGACCACCATGCGCGTTTGACGCGTCACTGTGGTCTCATGGACGGGATACTTCAGTCCAGACAACTTCTGCACCAGATTCGTGTGGAAGTTGGTGCGCAATTGGGCCCAACGCTGGTGCAGCCGGTTGACCTTCTTGTGCAGCTCGCTGACATGCGGATAGCGGCCCTCGTTGAGCACATGGCAGTCCTGGTTCATGTCCTGGATGGGCTCCTCCAAGTGCCGGATCTCTGTCTCCAGAGCCTCCACAATGCTCTTGGCATCCACCGGATGCAGCCGCTCAATGCGCCTGCCCTCCTCGCCGATCCGCGTCTCCAGGTCGGTCAGCTTGTGGTCCACATGCTTGATCTCCCGCTGGACCTTGTCGGCCAGCCGCTGCAGCCGCTCCAGCCGCTCGATCTCCTGCTGCAAGATCATCTCGCGATCCTGCAAGGCCGTGTTCATGCGGTACCAGGCCTTCTCGATGGCATCGGGCCGCAGCTCGGCCTCCACATCGACCTCCCCCACCGTCTCGAAGTAGCGCTCCAGTTCCTTGTAGATCTGGATGAGCTTGGTCTTCTCCCGCTTGCGGGCAGTGACCTCCTCGCTGCGGAAGCGCTGCAGATCGCTCAGCAGGCGCTTCATCTCGATCAGCGTGGGCGGGAACGAGCGCTCCTGCAGGTAGGCCGTCTTCTCGCGGCACCAGTAGATGAACTGCTGGGCCAGGTCGCGGTACTCGTGGACGCGGCGCTGCGACTCCATGTCGAAGAGCGGATGGATCGAGGGCGGCTCGGGGAACACATCGTACAGCGAGGAGATGTAGGTGATCAGGGACTTCTCGTCCGGCTCGTTGGTGTCCACATCTGGCCAACAAATACACACAAATCAGTAAGGCAAACAGAAAGAGATTTGAAGATTAACTCACCCTCCGGGTCCAATAGACGGGTGACTCCGTATTCCTTTTCCACGATATGGAAAGCGGTTTCCAGGCGCTCACGCGGACGATCGTTCCTTGCCTTTCGCCAGTCAAGCAAGTCCGGTCGATTGCGGTGCACCAAAGCCGAAAAGGCCAGGCCATCGCGCCAGGACGAGGTGAAGTCGTTCACCCTCACACCCGGGTACCTGGCCGTCGAGCGACGGGCCCAGCGCAGCAAAGCCTCCCGAGCGGATACGTTGTCCTCTTTGCCAACAACAATATCGGAGATCTGCAAGGGAAACACAAAGTTAGCCAAGCGAAATTCTCAAATCGAAAAACCTAAAGAGCAAAACTGTGGACCCTCCCGGGCGACTCTGAGTCGCTTTACCTCTCTGCGCTGCAAGGAGCTCGAGCTGGACTCGATGGCCGGCAGGGCCCGGCGGTACTCGATTTCCGAGCTGCGCAGCATCTTCGTGGGCGGCAGCAAGTCCTCCGCCGGCTGCTGGTTCTCCTCCGCGCGGCTCAGCGTGGTCACCTTCCGCACAATGTGGGTGGTCACCCGGCGGTGGCCATTCGGCGCCCGCTGCGAGGTCTTCGTGCTCTCCACGCTCGAGCCCAGGACCTCCGTGGAAATGCGCTTGTTCCGGGTCACCTGCTGGTAGGACGCGGCAGTTGTGCCCCCCGGCAAAGCCACAGCGCGGCTATCGCGGCCGCCGGCTGCATCCTGGAAGGTCACCGTGCGCTCGAAGCTTGTGCGCTCCTGGGGCAAAGCCCCGCGAGGCGCCACCCCAGGGAAGTCGGTGATCACCGCCTCGATGGTCTTCTCATGCTTGCGTTCGTGGCGGTAGCGCAGGTTGTGCTCGTCGATGTTCGTGGTGATGGCCGAGCCGCGGTGCGGGTGGTTTTGGGTGGTGTGGATGAGTTCGCTGCCGCTGGAGCCGCCGACGAGGGAGCCGTTGGTGTGGCGGACCAGCTGCTGGGAGCGGTGGGTGGTGGACGAGGAGGAGGAGTGCATGGCTCACTCCGTTTCAGTGTTTCAATGCCGTTTTGTTTATGTTTCGTTTTCGTTTTGTTTCACTCGTTTCGTTTCGTTTGTCTTTAAAGATTTTTCGTTGTTCGTTTTTTTTTTATTTGCTATTTTTATGCGTGATTTTTAAATAGAAATTAATCGGCTCTGCCCCCCCTCAGCACCCTCCCGGAGTGGCTGTCTAGCCGCAAACAAAAGCCACGCAATTTGCGTTTAATTAAGCCAAAGATGGCGGGCAACGAAACACCGGATGTCTTGGGTTCTACGGGCCTAGGCCTCCGCCCCCCCCCCCCTCTGTTGCCTTTTGTGAGCGAATTATTTATGTTTTTTTACAATATCCACATCATTATTTAGAGTTTTTCTTTGCCTTGCTGGCCATTGTTGTTGGCGCTCTGTTCATGCCCATAATTAAAGTTCATGTACACGGCCAACCAGCCAGCCGACAGCAAAGGCTGTAGAATTGCCAACGGAGGCGCTGATTCATGAGTCGAGAGTTGGCAGCACAAACACGCAAAGTTGAATTTGCATGACGAGTTTGTTGTTTGTTGTCTGTCTGTTTGTTGGCCCAAAGAGGGCCAGGGGGGAGGAGCCACTCATTTCACTACAAAGGGGTTACAAAAAAAAAGACCTCCATTCGGTGTTGGGAAAGTGAGACAAGAGGGAAAAATGTCGCTCTTTGCCGACCTTCAATTTTGATTGTTGGCATTCTTTCAATACAGTTTTCTAATCAACTTGTTTAGATTCATAAGCAATTAAGCAGCTTTCAATTAAGAAAAAATCATTTTGGTTTCTTTCAATCAAATTGAAAAATCTCTTTCAACCAAAGCTTTGTTTCAATTTACGAAATCAATTTCAGTCTTAAATGATTTTTATAGAGTTTTGGCAAATAATTCTTAGACTTTCCTTAAGCTTAAACATCTTCTAACATTTCTTTTTATTAGCATATTCCATTTGCTTTGAATTTAGAAAATTTATTTTTGCATCTTTCAATCAAATTGAGAAATTACTTTCAACCAAAAGTTTGTTTCAGTTTAAGAAATCAATTTCTGTCCTAGCCTTATTTTATAATTTTCTATTTGAAAACAAACTTCCTTTTAAATTCTTCTAACATTTCTGATTTTGATTTTCAAAGATCCTCAATTTTAATTGAATGTTTAATTTCTTCTTTCAATTCAATTTCTTTAGGCTTCTTTCAATTTGGTTGCAAAAGTCTCTTCAGTTTCATTTCCGGTTGCTTCATTCAATTATTCCCGAAACATTCAACTTCCCTAGCCACCTTCAATCTGAAAACATTCTGTCTTCAATCACGATCAGTGGAAGTCATTGAGAAACTCTGAAGGCCTGTTTTGAAAATATCTCCCACCAGATGGTCACTAGCTCGATAAGCTGGGGGATCCAGAATATTCCGAGCGGTCAATAAAAATATTTTAATAGAAATTTCTATCGCCAAACATTTTCACAATTCGATTTTTATGGAACGAGAAAATACACAGCTTAATTACAAACAAGTCGAGAAGGCAGTCTTGGCCAAAATTCAAACGCCCCCATAAAAAAAACACCAAACACCAAACGATGACACCGCCGCCCCAAACGTTCAACCAGCGGCCGTCGACGCCTCCGCTTTCAACCGCGCCGCATTGCCACTGGCATTGCTACGCCTGCGCAAACACACACACATGCGAAAAATGCTAATTGCAATAACAATTTTGGAACAACAGCTGCAGAATTCAAAACAGCAACGAGTCGAAAAAAAAAACATAAAAATCATTCAACTTTTTTTTTGCCTGTCAACTGATCTCCCCCCACAGCTTCAATCTTGGCCAAGTGAATGTCGCCATCCGCGAGTGTGTGTGAGTGTGTGTGCGTGTGTGGAGGCGTCACTAAGAGGCGTTAATGTCTTGACATTTTCAATGGCTGCCCCAGCCGCCGCCTCTGCCACTTCTGGTCGATCGACTGAGTTGACTTGCCTATTTCGGCTGCCTGGCTTGGCTACTGTTTTCAACTTGACAACAACAGTCAATCGAGCGTGTGGACTACGCATATTGAACGGCTTCAAACATTTGCATTCAACCATCTTCAAAATAATCCGCTGAATTTAATTAATTGAACAAACAGAAGAAGCCAAAAATAAACCACTTGGAAATTGAACGCAAAAAATTGCAAGGCTAAAAAAGTTGATTGAAAGACTTGAAAGCTTTAATGGTTGAAAGAGGAATTTGGAAATGTAGGAAAAGATCTTGAAGGAAACCTTTTCAATTAGAATTCCTGATTCAATTCTTCTACTTTCCTAAGATTAGCAGGATTTTTTTCCAGTTTCTGACAAAACCGATCTTTTCCCACTTCTTGGCCTCTGAAGAGTTCAACTGAAAGTACGAAAGCCACCTGGCGAACTGAGACCACCCAAAAAGACCTGAAGCACTTTTGTTTGCAAAAAAAAAGCTCCACAAAATTTGTTATTTTTTGTTGTTTTTTTCGCTTCCTTTATGGACCGACAACCCTGCGCACTCAACTAGAACAACAAACAACAACAACAACGACGAGCCACACCGCCGACGACAGGCGAGCGGCAGCGTTGAAATTGAAACTGGAAGCCGCCTGCTTTTGGTTGAAAGACTCGCACCGCCGCCATCTGGCGAGGCGCACGCGTCGTTTTTTTACAGCTACTTGAGTGCAACGACAAACAGCCGGACAGAGGGAGGGACGTCAGCCAATTGAGACTGAGAGGCAGTCGTTTGTTTTTGTTGCTTTTTAATAAACTCATTGCAATAATTGAAAGAAAATTGAATTCAATTGCAGATTGAAATCGATTAAAATTAACGACGGCGGCTTTCAATTCAACTGATTGAAGATCTGACATCATTTTTTTGGGGCAAGGAATTTGGCGGCATAATAAACACTTTGATTTAGTTTGGCATTAAAAATTCAAAGATCTTTATACTTGAATTTGATTTTTTCGGTGATCGATTGCTTTTCGCGCACAACAACAACAACGGCACAGAGCGTGTAAAATCGCACGCGGGCGACACTGAGGAAATTTTGCTACATGCAAAACAATCAAACAGACGTAAGCGGCGTCTCGGCAACGACTAAACGTCGATCGGGCCAGGCTAAAACGCTTAAAGTGTTGGTAACAACCGCGCGGCTGCGCAGCCAACGTCGACGTCGGCAGCGCCCGAGCCAGGTGTCGGCGTCGCTGCTTACAGCGAGAATAGAAAGAAGCAGAAAAAAACAACAGCCAACGTTCAATTTCAATTTGTTGTGTTGTCTTTGCTGGCGGAACGAAATGGAAACGGAACGGTTGAAGCTTTGCCGGCGCCGCGCGTTGGCGTCAACCAGAACCACCGACCAGCGGGCCGCGCTGAGCGTTGGCTGAGCCGTCGTCCATCCCCCGTTATGGATTGTTGATTGCACCGACGCTGGCGGTGACGTAGGCCACCTGTGACTGCGGTCGCTGCCGCGCTGCCGCTGCTGCTGTTGTTGTCGTTGGCCGCCATGGCAACGCCTACGCCAACGCATTTGTAACACGGAGAAGGTTAGCAACCAACCGACCCCACTGTCCGTCCACACACATCAGCAGCGACGCCGACGTCGACGTCGACAAGCTTTGCCAATTCTTGTGGTAGCCCCACACACACACACACACACGCTACGTCACCGCACAACCCCAGGTAGCTGGGCTGCTGGCCAAGAAACTTTGTAATAATCAAAAGAATATCAAGCATAACGACACCGAAAAAACAACGCAAAAAGAATCAAGCAAAAAACTAGCAGAAAAAGAATAGAAGAATTCAAAGAATCTCTCCAAACACCGACTATTAAATGTTCTTTTAAGGGATCAAGGGAGCGTTAAAGACCGAAAATTTCTAACACTTCCGAAGGTTTTGCTCTTTCAATGATTCCTGAGAAGCTTTTAAAGAACTTAAAAGAATCCAGCAAAAAAGTAACAGAAAGAGAATAGAAGAATTCGAAGAACCTCTTCAAACACCGACTATTAAATATTCTATAAAGGAATCAAGGGAGCGCTAAAGACCGAAAATTCTCAGGTTCTTCTTTTTGAATGATTCCTAAAAAGCTTTTAAAGAAGCTGAAGCACAAAAAATACCCTAAGTTTCCTTTCCCAACCTCTTCCAATTTATCCATCGATCCGCACTGCCCACTAACTCCCTGTAGGGTATTAAGAATCCAATTCTGAGCAACTTCTCCCGCACAGTGGTTCCGAAGTTGGCGAAAACGCCAAGCCGTTGACCCTTTGGTATTTCCAGCGGAATTGCTGGGTCCGAACTCATTACACATCACGACCAACTCATTATAGTGAGACGAGCCGGCAGAGTGACCCAAAAAGGGAAACCCCAAAAAGACTCCACCAGCGAAGTGATGAGAAAATCGCAAGCGCGAAAAACAAAAGAAAAAGTTTGCAAAAAAAATTGAAACAAATTCTGCAAAAAAAGTGGAACAGTGTTTTATACCCTAACTAAATCAACTCAAAGGGGTAAAGGTAAAAAAAAGTGATAGAAGAAGCAATCCAAACTCCTCAAACTCCCCAGAATCTCGTGGCTGGAACAATTTGTTTAAGCAGTTTTGTTTGTCAAACAAAATCCACACAGTCGATTTCGTTTGATTATCAAACTTCTGCAATTTCTCTGCTGAACAAACACAGCAACGGGAATTTCCCCCCAAAAAACTGAGGGTATAAAAGCCGCTCGAAAAACCTGGAGACAATCAGAAGCTAAATTCGCTTGAAATGAAGTCGCAAATTTTCATTCTAATTGCTTGTCTGCTGGCGCTGGCATCGCTCAACCGCGCCGAAGACTCGCTGGAGTCCAAAGAAGTCCAGGACAATTCTCAGGACTCGGTGGAGCACAGCGAAGAGGACTCAGCCAAGGATGAGCCCCAGGCCCCAGTGGCGGTGGCTCCAATGAGAAACTTACGACGCAGAAAATTTGGTTCCAGGCTTTTCCCGCGCCGGGACTTTGGCTCAAGGAACGTCCAAGTAAAGAGCTTCAATTCCTGCTCGGGCAGGAATTCTGGCAACTGCTGCCAGAATAACTGCTGTTCGAATAACTGTTGCCAAAATAACTGCTGCCAAAATAACTGTTGCAACAACAACTGCGCACCCCCACCACCGCCACCACCACCACAATGGCCGACATCGCCGACATGGCCATTCCATGGAACCGACCAGCAAGCGCGCCGCTCCCACAAGATCCTGAAGATCAAAGGAAGACGTAGAAATTAGGATGTGAAAACTTTAAAGAATTACAAATAAACCAGAACATATCGAGCATTTAATTTTTAGGAGTTTCCAAAATCAAAGGCTGGGAATTTTGGGTACTTTAAGAGCTCTACGGGTTTGTCTCTCAACCGATCTTAAATCGATCTCCCTAAAAATTATAGAATTATTGTTGTCAGGTTGAAAACAATCCCCAGCAACTGTTTAAACAAAAGACAAATTAGATAATCTCGACCCGCTCGCCTTAACCAGCTTTCAATTCAAGCAGCTTTTGAGCTGAAGCCGAATGCAACCCTGGGATCGGAAACTTTGGAATAACCTGGTCACCCTAAGCCGAGAGATCTCTTTAAACAACTGTGAATATTTGCAGACCTCAAACAATTGAGAATTCTACGCAAATGGATCTATTTTCGGTTGTCCAATTTCATCTGTTTAAATAGAAAAATCTCAGAAGATTCTCCCTATAAAAGACGCTGACTTTCCGTCAGTCGGCAGTTCCAATTCAATTTCAATCGCAAGATGAAGTTCTTCTCATTAATTTTGTTCTTTTTGGCTTTGATTTTTGTGGCCAGTGCGCAGTTGGTGGAGTCGTCCCCTGAGTGGGTGGATTCCGAGGACTTGGATGACTCTTCATCGGCAGAATCGGCAGAGGATTACAATCCCGACTACTGAAGGTTCAAGGAAGGAAAGGGATTCCTCAGTTTAAAATAAGTCTTTCAATCAGTGAACTTTCAATTGCGAAGTCTTCAATTCAATGACGAGTTGAAGAGCTTTCCATCGCTTCAAGTTAAATGAGTTTGGGAATCGGAAGATAATTCTTAAATAATATTATAAATCATTAAAGGAATATAACGAATTTGTATATCAAATATGTCCGACTTTCAAATGAATTGAGTTCTTGTATAGATTAATAAATATTTTGTAATTTCTTTACCAGCAGCAGAAAGAGAAATTTTAACCTTAAGAATCATAGAAGGATAAAAAGTATCCCATTGCCTATCACACATACTCTTGAAACGAAATGGAAAAGGTTTCTATGGGAATCTCTAGAACCTTGGGCAACCTTCGTTTCAATTGAATTGAATTCATTGAAAGTGTCAACTTTCAATCAAACGCTCCTTAAATGGCCAGCGGAAAAGCACAGCAATTAAATCCATAATGCCCCCTCGGGGGTGGGTGTTCCGATCGAACGGAAATCTACACGAGTGCATAACTTATAAGACTGACCAGACTACCCCCACCCCCCTCTCATCTACCACAAGGAAGGGGAGACCCACATGAGTTAATTAGCATGTAACATGCCAAAACAAACAGACCAAATGCGCCCCATAAGGTTGACTAAATGGCAGTGTAACTACCAAGCCAAATGGGCTAATATGTGGGTACAATACCAGTTAATATTTCCCCCCACCCCCCCCCACTCCGCAGGCATTGACAGTTTATTTGTTGACGGGTTATAAAACAGACGGCGTTCGCCACTCGCCACTCGCACGCCAACGCCAATCGACTCAGTCAATAGAAAAGCATCGACATCGAGTCCGCCGGGCTCGGGTCGGCTGGGTTGTCCGGATCCGTGGGTGGGACACCCGGAGAATTGCAAATCTAATTAGCCAGCGCATGAATGGAATGCAAGCGACTGGGGAGGCCGGAGGGGGGCAGCTACTGGGCATATGCTCGTCTTGGGGGAGGCCTATTAATATCGGTAGAATTATGATGCAACCGGCGGGTAAACAAATGAGTCGCCGTCAACTTGGCTAATTGAAAGTTTTCGATTTTGACGGTGTTGTTGTTGTTTTGGGTAATCACCGTTGTGACCCACAAATCAGCGAATGTTTTTTGTCACAAACAACAAAAGGCAACAAATTAACCCACTCAAAGCTCAATTGAAGGCGGGGCAGTTGAACGGCGAACAAATGCTCTTTTTGAGGAAATCAAGGGAACCATAGAATATATAGAGATCTCTGTTGGTAGCCTATACTCAGATGCTGTAAGCTGATTTGAGGTCTTTTTAAAGACTCCAAAGATAGTCTATTTTTAAGCTGTTTATATCTCCCAAAATAGCCCATATAATCCTTGTACTATAGCAGTCTTCTGATCTACAAATTGCCGATCAGTACAGTCGACTTTCGGATATTAGAAAAAGCGATCATCACGCTCCCTCACGCCTGCTCACGAACCTTCGATTCAACCAGTCTTCTGACCTACAAAAGACCGATCAGTACGTTCGATCCTCACGCTCAGGAACCTTCGACTCAAGCAGTCCTCTGTCGATCAGTACTTTTGATCCTAATGCCCACGAACCTTTGATTCAACCAAACTCCTGATGATCAGCACATTCGATCTCCACACTCAGGAACCTTCAATTCAACCAAACTCCTGCCGATCAGTACGTTCGATCAAAACTCTCACGAACCCTCGACTTAACCAATCTTCTGCCGATCAGTACATTCGATCCTCACGATCACTCAGGCCCGCTAACGAACCTTCGATTCAACCAACTCATTTAAAATACTTTGAATTCTTCTTGGGTGATTCTCACTTCCGAAAAACCCACGACAAACCTTCGCCTACGAAACAACACCCGAGGCGTTGATATCAACACACTCCCCCGCCCTACAAGACCCCGAGATTTCCCCAGAAAAGAGTAGAAAAAAAAAGGCATGCGACATTCCAACGCCTCGATAATGTGGGCTCGTCGGTGGAAAACAAAAAAAATACATACACCTCAATTGATTTTTACGTGTTTACCGAGCTTTTCATCGTGACGATCAACGATGATAGGTTAAGTTTGCCAGGTCACACCACTTGAAAGAATCTCAGTGTTGCTGTTATATAGAAATTGTTGATTTCATTCACATTGGCAATTACAAGTCATTTAGAACACGTTTACCCACCAGCAACAGCGTTGATCTTTCTAGAGTCTGGACTGTGGGGAGGCGGGGAGAATTCTCCGCCACCCACCTGCCAATGTCAAATGGCTGGAACTGACAGTTGGGGGAATTTGCATATGGCGAGAAAATGAGAGGAATGTTTTGCGTTGGCCGTTGAGAATCGAAAAGGTATATAAATCTATAAGCATCGAATTGCCTTATTAGAGCAAAAGCGACCAATGGATTTATTAATGAAATCGAACAACAACTCAAACTGTTGGGAGACTCGATGTCTAAAAAAAGCAAACCATCGGCCCACACAACAGAAAAGACAGAAAACAAAGCGATTCAGTCATCAATGTCATAAATTAGACGAATAAGTGCAGTCAACCAGGCCGAGTTCAGTTGAGAATTCTCCACCCGCCAAGTTCGTGTCTTGGGCGCATTGAAGTCTTTCGTATCGTTTCTTTTTGCGTGGGGCTTTGTTTTTTTATAAATCGTATTTTTTTTAAGGGTGGGGGGATTTCCAGTACGTCATTTTGGGCCCGCTGATGTCATGACCGAAAAATATCAAATTTTGTTTTTAATTTTTTTCTCCTTGGTTTTTTGGCCACCTGCTTTTGTGGCGGGATGACGTCGCCGTCGCCACCGCCACCGCCATTGACTTTATTGTAACACATACCTAAGCGCATTATAATAAATCATTCAAAAGAGCTCTTAACAAATTGCCAGCCAGACAGAGCGACGCAAGAGCTCCAAGTTTAAATTCATTGAAATCGCACAGAAGGTATAAATTTAACCCACTGCAAGTCTACTACAATTTGCATAGATACAGGGTGATGTTATAAACAGATTTATAAATTATTTGACCTTTTAAAATAGCTAGAAATGTTTACAGACTTTGACTTCAGAGAACTGAACTTGAAATGGTTAATAAGAATCTTTTTGGACTGATGATCGCTTGCCGTTTAGAGATCTCAATAGGCCCACCCTGTATTTCTTTAAAGATCTATCAATTCACAGCCTGTCTATGTTAAAGTTGACCTCAATTATGACCTCAAAAGCACCCACATGCAAATTCCAATCTGATTCCCAAGCTTCTCAATTGCTTGCACTTACAAACAGCCCCACCCTGTATAACCTGTCAGAGATTTGCAACCTTGAAAGTTCACTTTCCTCTGACTGTTTCTTTATAATCCCTGCCATTTTTGGCTTGCCAACTTTCTCACTCTCGGCGGCAACACCCTGCTTAGTCGGCTGGAGGATTATTTTTGGAACGCGGCTTTGTCTTCTCGCCTTTTGCACTTGCATGCTTGAGTGCCTGAAAAAATTTCCAAAAATTTGTTGTTTGCCAAGTTTATGGTGTTTTGGCCAAATACAAACGACCCACACACACACACACACACAACTTCTCGAGATCTAACAACTCTCCCCGAGGGGCCAAGCAAATTGCTTGGAAAATTATCCAGCGAGGAAGTCGGTGGCGGGGCTTCCGGGGGGCATAATGAAAACGTTTGTCTGCGATTCATAATTTGACAGCAATTTCACACCTTGTTTGCCTGATAAACCGAACGCGCCGCCAGAGGCACGGAACCCAAGGCGAGTCTAATCCGCAAATTGCATTCAACTCGGCCGAACCTGAGCGCGAATTAAGTTGCCAAGATTATCGAAATCGATGTGATCTCGGCATTGAAATACAAAATGAATATCCTTTTTTTGTGGATTGGGTCGTGGGAGATTTGCATGGCCACATGGTCATGGCGAGCGATGACATCAGCCGGTTCACCCGCAATTGCAACCGCCAATTGAAGAGCAACAACAACGAAAATATATAAATCCCTGATCAGACAATTGCGTCGCTGCCGTCAGACAAGAAATAATAAATAACTCGAAGAGCAAATGACGCGCGATTGAGTTTCACATTGTCAAGTGATTTACAATTGAATGAACGACAAACGGACAGACGGACATGCTTGCCTCATGGCCATGCCACCTCAACTGGCTGAGCTTTTATGCGCCCCATCGATCAAGTCGAAGCAGCGCGGCATGCGCGCCTGCGCAAAATTACGAAACAACCGCGCGGGTCGCCTGCGCGGCCGACGTTCAACTTGCCGCCGAAGCAGTCTAGTTTGTCAGGCGCATTGACACACATTTGCCAGCTGAATTGAATGGAAGGCTGCGCCGGGCCGAACGCCGCTTGATTGACTGTGCGGAAATGAGGGACGGACAATTGAGCTGAGAAAGAGCTTTTTGGGGGGCTTTCAATTGGCCTTTGGTTCTTGCGTAGGCGGCGAACTGACCAACTGGCCGACTGCCAAAAACTTGTTTGCAGCCTTGTCGACTCGGCTGCCTTAACAGAAGCCAACTATCAAGCGATCAATCGATTGAACGCTGCTCTGATGTTTCAATCGGTTGGTTGAAACGCTGCTTAGTTGATCAGTGGCCTGAGAAATTGAAAGACTAAGCATTGAACGTTGATGTAAGGTTTCAATCGATTGGTTGAAAGTCCAGTGGCTTGGGAAATTGAATGGGTAAAAGTTTAGTCAATGGAACATTGCTGTGATATTTCAATCGGTTGGTTGAAACGCTTCTGAATTGATCAGTGCATTGAAAAATTGAAAGGCTAAAGGTTTAGACAATTTAAAGCTGCTGTGATGTTTCAATCAATTGGTTGAAGGGTTGATTAGGTGACCAGTAGCTTGAGAAATTGAAAGGGAAAAGATCTAGCCAAAATGTTTCCACGATGTTTCAATCAGCTGGTTGAAAGGTTGGTTTGGTTACCAGTGGCTGAAGCAATTGAAAGGCTAAGGGTTTAGTTTAATCAATTGAACGTTGCTGTGGTGTTTCAATCGTTTAGTTAAAAGGTAAACAGAAAGGGAAAACGCTTAGCCAGTTTATTCAATTTAAAGTTTGGTGGAAGGTTCCTCGACAAGAAGTTCTATTGTTTGGTTGACTTTTGGTTAGATTGGAGCGACCCATAGATGATCGCTCAATTAAATGATCACAGTCTTGTGTGTCATCTAAACGAGCTCGCAATGAGGGCGATTCTACAATTGATCGATCTGTTGCCTGTTCAATTAAAAATTTCGTTGATCGACTAGCGGGTCGCTGCAGTCAGACCTTTCAATTTGTCAGTAGGACCTCCTCAGAATATTAGATGCTGAGTGTCTTAGTTAACTGTAAAGCCAAGCAAAGGATTCAATCGTCGATCAGTTGGTCGATTAATTGGTGGATCAGTTGGTCGATCTCTTGGTTGATTGTTGACTTTTTTCTTCAAGGGTCGTTTAGTTGATCGACTGGCTGATCGACCGGCTTATTGGTCATTCAGTTCGTTGATTGTTGAGTTCGTTGAGTCAAGTCGCCTTCAATGTGTGTCAGTTGGCGGCGCATAGCAAAGAGAAGGCAATCAGGCTGCCATTTAAGGCAACATCAACGTTCGCCAAAATAAGCCACCCAATCGAGAGTCGCAGCTATAAAAATACCAGCCAACCAGCCCCTGGTGGTTATGGCGATCACGTTGGCCGTAGCGGGTTAAGACTGTAGTCAATTTCTGTGTGTGGGCCGCCAACTGCAATGCGTCTCAATGAAGCTGGATCGCATAACAGCAACCGAGTTAAGACAACGAAAAACAAAAACAAACCCAAAAGCTTAATGAAAAATCAAATCGTGAAACTTTTTTTGGGCTAACAATTTGAGGGTCACCTTCAGAGCTGCTCTGCTCTCTTGGCGTGGTCGTCATCTGATGAAATGACAGTGGGCGTTCCACCGTTGACTTTGAAACTGTTGCCGTAAATAGACAAAGACCCCCGACGGCCCGCCCACAGTTTTGCTCCATTTTACGCAATCAAAATTGAAAGAAATAAACTAAAAACTGACCTGGAAATGCAAGATGATGGTCCAGATCAGGCCGAGGGTAAGCTTGGGATTGCCATCGACAATGTCCTCGGCGCGTATGTTGACCAGTTTGATTTTCTTGAAGCGCAGAAAATCCAAAGCCATTTGTGCATTTTGCAGCATATGGAAACGCATCTTTCCTTTCTCACGTGGCTGCAATGAAAATCACATCCGCCCGGGGTTATTTCGAGGGGAAATCTTAAGCCGCCCGATCAGGCAGAGGCGATGGCCTTGTCAGGTGGCTGGTTTTTCTGCTACTTACCAGGTGTTCGCCAGATAGCACCTCCAAGAGTGAAAGTAAATTGTGACCATCGCGCAAATCCTCGAATAAATCCACAACACGTCGATTGGCCTGAGGGCGGACGAGGCAAATAAATAAAGCAACAAAAACAAAGTTATAAAAACACAAAAATCCATAAAAAACATTAAACAATTGCCGGTGAGTGTGTGAAAACTGAAAGTGAACATGAAATTCAATGCCGTTGGGAGGAGGCAAAGCGCCGCATGCAAAAATCGCCGCTCAACTTAGGCAAATTGAAATTGAAACAAGAAAAAAAAGCGCAAAAAAAACTCAAAACAAAAGGATTAGTGGCAAAAGAAAGAAGCCTCCTTGGAAGGATCTGAAACGTTTTTCGACTTACAGACGGCGGACAACAGGGAATGCCGTTTGTGCTTACACAAACATGGAGCATTGTGTAGGTCTGAGGAATCGTCCAGAAAGAAAAGAAAGACACAAAGATATCGATTATCGAGAGCAAGAGAAAGTGGGAGAATTTTGTTCAATTGGGCACAAAGATAATGTGGAAAGTACCTTGGCATATTTCCAATGCTGCTTGTGGAAAGAGTAAATTCAAAGAAAAGGAATTTAATTACTGGAGATATAAGAATATAAAAAACAAACAATAACTGAATCTACGCTTGGGACAATTCGGAAGGAAATTATTCTTAGAAGAGCAAGGACTCTATAAAAATCTTAGGCCGGGAATCTTTTAAGAACCTAGGAAATATATAAAAATACTAAAAGATTGATCAGAACATTGGGAATTCTAAGAAAAATTGATATGTTGGGAGCAGAAGTTTTGGTTTTAAGAAAGAATTAGCTTCAATTTAATTATAGTTTACTTTTAATTGACAAAGTTGAAATGAGAAGCTAATAATTTTAAAATGATCTCATTATACTTTTCTTATAATTAAATATCTTTCATATTATTTAATGACTTTATTTTTCGAAGATTGCCTTCATTTTTATATGCTAAATTCGTCGACCTAATTCAGCTCCTAAATAGAACATAAAAGATCAATAAAATTTACGATCTAAGCCAATTAAAAAAGGAACCGATTTAATTCTGAAATATTCCATAAACGATTCCGAATAAATCCCACTCTTAAAAAACTTTGCCTAGTGTAAGAAAATGAGATGGTAAGGATAGGAAAGGGCATAGAACCGCCACCATTGATAACCGAATCCGATAATTCTTCACTCACCTTTTTAAGATGTTTGTTAACCCATTTTGTGAAAGTCTTCTTTTGAATGGCATCGCGTTCGTCTAAATTTGGTAAGGAAAATATTTAAATATTAATATTTTGTAAATGTTTGGGGATGGGAAAAAAAATAAAACCGGAAAGATCATGCGGATTAGAAACGCTTATGGATTTTTTGAAAAACCCACAAAATTAATTGCAGGGCAGCGTCATCAATGAGAAATTCATTTTTCAAAAACGCCTACCGAAAAAACCGTCAAAAACAAACAACGAAAAACCCAAAATGGGAAAACTCTCCCATAAAACAGAAGATTGTAAATGTCAAAAGTCCTCAACTTCGCGTAGGTCGGGTCGAGCCCACAGAAATTTAATTGGCGATTTTATGAAAAATTCAAATAATAATAGTGATTATGCTGAAAACGCTGGGTGATTAAAACCGAATTAATTGGCCGACTGTTCAACTGTCCTATTGTCCAACTGCCCAACTGTCCGCTTGTTCAACTGCCCAACTGCCCATTTGTCCAACTGTACGTTTGTCGACTGACTGGATGTTCAAGTACCCAGCTACCCGTTTGTTTAATTTTTAAGCTGTTCAATTGCCCATTTGTCCGACTGTCCAACTGCCCGTTTGTCTGATTGTTGCTATTCGCAGTTAACTTTTAACAAGTATAACAAATTGGCTTTGGGTCAGAGTCTATTGAGTGAAACTGATAAATCACAAAAGCGCCTGACACTCGACTAAAACATAAAGAAATCTCAAAATAAATTGTTTCTTTTTTTTCTTCTTTCTTTGCAAAAGAACAAGTCAAATTACCCAGCAAAGAATTAAATGCTTGTTGTTTCGGTTTCGGTTTCTTATCTTCCGATAAGCTAATGGCGTTTGTTTGATTTCTGGTTTCCCACTTCGCCCCCTGCAAAAAAAATCCATAAGCGTTTCGGTTTTTTTGTTAAAAAAATAATAAAGAACATGCGAAAAAAAAGAACTTTGCGGCAATTAGTTCAAAAGGCTTCAGTTGATTATTCCAAAATAGAAATATCAATATCAAGATATGTAAGTATAAAATTCAGCGGATCCAAGCGAGACTGCGGGCGATTTTTTAAATTCATTCATGTTTCGAGACAGAGTCATGCTTATTTTTATCGGTGAGCTGCGGGGCTTGCAATTTGCCGATGATGAATTGAACCCCAACTGGAATGCAATAGATAACCAGTTGAAGGGGAGGGGGGTATAACGATACTAATGGAGCTGTCTACTCAAAGACAGAGAGGAATAACTCAATATAGACAAAAATAAAGTTAGAAGGTCTGACTAACAGCAAGAGAATCTGCAGTGCACCATTTTGGACAGATGGGCAGTTTAAAAGGAGAGAAGTTGAGGTCAAAAGAGAGCGATTGATTGAATAACAAACTGTGATTCACGATCCAGAAACAAAACTGACAGAAAGAAGGACAGAAGTTCTGATCAACAGCAAAAGAATCTACAATACAAAATATTGGACATATGGGCAGTTTAGAGATGGAGAAGTTGAGGCCAAAAGACAGCCATCGTTTGACTTAGAAGCCGTGACTCACGATCGAGGCACTAAATTAACAAAAGGAACGCCAAAAGATTTGACCACCAGCCAGAGAATCTCCAGCACAAATTTTGGACAGATGGGCAGTTTAGAGACAGTGAAATTGAGCCGCAAAGACAGTTATTGCGTGACTTAGTGACTTACAAACCGTGACTCACGATCGAGGCACAAAATTAACAAAAGGAACGTCAGAAGATCTAATCAACAGCAAGAGAATTAGCCTCACAAAACTTTGGACAGATGGGCAGTTTAGAGACAGCGAAATTGAGGTCCAAAAACAGCCATCGATTGACCAACAAACCTTGATTCTTTGAGGTTAATTTAGAGATCCTCCCTAACCTTCTAGAATTCTCGTATTCCTCTTTAAAAATCTTTAAAAAAAAATCACAGAGACCACAAAATCGCTTTCAACTTCCACTTGTAATCAAATTTCGTTTAGCGACCCCAACACTTTCCAAAACCGCAAATTCTCCCCTGAAAACAATTCTCGGCCCAGATTGGAGATCATCTCAATGATTCACGCTGCCATCTCTAGGGAGAGTATCATTTACAAAGCGACCCCAGTCAGGCGCCTCGAAATCAATGCCCCCGAGCAACAAGCCAATAAAAACCTTATTTGCAGGGCCAATGTCATCCGATATGGCCAGAACCAGAGCCCCAGATGGGCAAGGGGAGGACTTGTCGCGGGTGTTAAGTTAATTACAGCAAATGAAGTTTTACGGTTAATAAACCCGATAAATTCAAGAGCAGACCAAATACGCCGAGTCAGACGGTTGGCCAAGAACCCGAAGACTCGGCCAGGCCAACAAGCAAAACAAAAGTGCTCAAAAGAGAAAGAGCAGGCGGAGCGTCTCTGAGACCTCTCGAGATTTCTATCGGAACGAGGCGAGCTGAGGTTGCTAATGAGTTTTTAGCCATTTCGCGTTATTAATTGTAATGAGCTGTTGCTTTTGCCGCTTCGATTAGTTTGTAAGCCGCAATTCAGAATTGTCATTGATAAAAATAAAAAATCAACAAAATGCGATTGGCTTTGGCGATACCTTTACGATTTCAGATGATAGTTTAATCTCGGCAAAGGTAATGCCCGGGAAATGCCAACTTGACATAACGATACGAGTCGCCCCCAGCCCCGGCAATCTTATCGGCCTGCTGACCGACGAGCCTACGGTAAAGCGCAATCGATGGGTTGTAAATTTTACCGTTAGAACGAGAACTTCACAACAACAAAACGCAGTGAAAACCAAACTTGTTAATGGCAAAAGTTTATCATTTACAATCGTAGTTAAATTCGAGTGATAAAAAATAAAATACAGAAACGCAAAACTCCAAAAGGTTCCTATCGGATTTCTGGCAAAAACTTTGACTCTCTTTCGCCCACACAAAAGCTTCCAAAAGAGAAACAGACTTGGCCGATTTTTAGGCTCTGCTTTTATAAAATTTGGCTGTTTGTTTGGCAGTTATTTCAGCTGCTTTAAGTCAGCCTTTTTAAGAGCTTTAAGTATGGAAGAAATCAGGCATTGAAAGACCTTAACTTTGAAGTCAATGAACGAGACTTGGGTAACTTTTATCAGAACTTTAAGTTTGTAGAATTTTTTGCTACCTTCTTGAGAAAATCTATTCTATTCAAATATAACTTCGTAAGGGCGAAGTACAGGCTTTAAAAATAATTTCTTTATATATAAGAATCTGAAAAGGTCTGGAGCACCACTTGTTATCTTTTCTTGCTTATTAAAGACTCAAAAGAGGCCGATTTTAGAAAGATTATAGAGTCCAAATGTCAGACTTTCCTCTATAATATATGGCGAAATACTTTGTTTTCTAGCTGTTTTTCTGACCGTCTTCGGTTGCCCTTCAAAACTGGTCTACAATTCGCAATTTGACCCTCTCACTCCCCTTGCACCCCTCTCCCTTTCTCATTCTTCTTATAGATTCCAAACCTCAGACTTTCCTCCATATTATGGTCAAATAATTTCTAACCCTTTCTAGCTGTTTTTCTAGCCGTTTTTCATTGGCCTTCAAAACTGGTCTACAATTCGCAATGTCAACAATTCAGTCAATCAGTCAGTCGGTCGGCTACTCCACTAAGACCCTCTCTCTCCCTCTGTCCCTCTCTCTCTCCCCCTCTCTCCCTCTCCCTCTCCTTCACCCTTCGTTGCTTTATCTTTGCCGCCTAACGAACTTCATTCTGCTGGGCGGCGGTGACGCGCGCCGATCGCCACCAACAGCCGAGCGCGTGATGATGTCACGTTCTAAGTTCGATTCGACCGACGGACGGACGGACGGATTGAAACCTCGGGTAGATTCGTTGGTTGTTACTGTTTTCGTTGTTGTTGTTGGCTTGAAGTTTTTACCTGACGCACGTTGCCATTCGGACTGCGATTCTGTTTGCTGTTTGTGGATGTGTGCAAGTTTATTTTGAATTGGCTGTCTAGTTGCTTTTGATTAGCGTGTCTTGAAGGGGAAATAACACCAACACACACTCACACACACACACACACTCGCACACAGAAGCCCAAGAGTCGCGGTCAAGTGTTAATTTTAGTATCACCTCCTGAAGGCCGTTTCGGGTTATGACCACGAAACCGAAAGCCTCGCGCCGATAAGCGGAGCAGAATTTTGGATCGCTTAGGCCACCGACCCATAAATAGACCGGTGAGAATGCAATTATGCTATGCTTCTGATAGAATCGATAGACCACCAACGGGGCAAAGATAAATCGCTGGGGATTTCGGGGTAACAAAGTTCAAGGAATGATTGCAGTTTAAGGCACAAAAGATAATGGCAAATATCGAGATATAAACAGGTTCCTAAAAGAAAGTTTAAAGAGATTTATTGCTGGGAATATTTAAATACCCCAAGACAAAGTTTTATACCCCTCAGAGAACTGAGAACTTCTTAGAGATCATGATTGATATACCCCCGACTTATAAGATTCTTTAAGTTAAGACCCCAAAGAACAAAGTTCAGTTCTCCTGAAATTGCAAATTTGAAAGAACTTCCTCCAGAGACCCCCAAGTTATGATTGATTGTTGCCCTGAAATTCTCATAGAACAAAGTTCAATATTCCATTCACCCATTATCCAATTACAAAGCACCCGATAAATAGAGGAAATAAAGGCACACAAGCCCCTCCCCCTATATAATTGATAAAGCGGATTTATAGATCTCCAAAAAACTGCAACGAATGATGCAATCGTCTGCGAAAAGAGATGAAAAATTCCGTAACTGCTTAATTTGAAATCCGCTAACGAGTCTAATGAAAGATCTTTGGGGTCTTTAACGGCATTTCGATTTATTTGTCCACTCAACAAAGCAAATTAATAAAACTGAACCATAAAAAACGCATCGAATTGTATAAAAATTAAATAAATTTGAAAATCACCAAAACCCCAAAAAACTCGTTTGTAAAATTCATAAATAAATTCGACTCGACCCGCGGGCGGATAAACTTCGCATGTTTACCAAATGAGTTCAGTGCGAGATTCGTGGAATTCGATGCCAACTAATTTGTAAAGTCGTCACCCCAATCAGCAAACCCACCGACTCATAGAGGGTGTCCATCTGTTCGTCATAACCAGTTCTTGATTTCTGAGCAAATAAACAAACTTCCCCTCCGTTGGTTAGGAATGCGGTGGACTTAACTGTCAATTTGAACGGTCGGGGGAAATGCAAATATTTTTTCAAGTCTCCGCGCAATGATTGTCAAAAAAATGAACAAAAATATTTCCATTAATTTCCATTCTTTTGTCGAGTTTTTTGAGGGACCCACGGGCGATCAATCAATGGTTCAATCTCTTCTCACGGGGTTCGTAATGCCCAAATAATGGAAATTGGAAATATGAAATTGTGCGTGCCTGGCGACGTGCGAGTGGGCAAACAAATCGCCAAAAAAAATAAAGTTTGCATATAAAAACGAGCAAATATTTTGGAATCCAAAGAATGGAAGAAATGAGGGAACTTAACTGTCGCTCAACTGACTCATTTGGTGGTATAATTCTTCCGAATAGGTTCTGAGTCACTTGGGATTACAGATATCATATTATATTACACAGTACATATGAGTTATTTTTAGGGTCTTGAGGAATTCCAGTAATCTTTGGACTTCAACGGAATGAGTTTGATTTTTTGCCTAGAAATCGAGGTTTTTTTATAAAAATCCCTTAGCCTAAAGAACTGACCCCTAAATTCCTTGAGATTCTCGGAACAAAGACTTCAATTGTGCATTTTCCCCAGCTGTGTCACTCGACGTCTCAATGGTGTCATCAAGCTCTACAGTTCCCGGGAAATCAATGAAATAAGTTCTCCCCAACCTCCGCTTCCTTCAATGCTTAATTCATTTTAATCAACTGTTAACCTGCCCGAAAACCTTATAAAGGATGGGTAACATTCTAATTAGTCTTCCTATAAATTTTTCGGCTCGTTTGTCACACGTCTGCCCCCAGCAGGAGTTCCTTTTGTGACCCTTAAATGTTATTACAGTTTGAGAGCCACCGGATAGCAAGCTGAATTTGCTCTGCTGCCCTACAAAACGCGCTGTTGTCCCCCGAAACGAACTATTTAAGTTGAAATCCATCTCCTCCCTTTATTTCAGCTGTTTTTTAGACCAGCCAAATTGACTAAATGGGAAAAAAACAACCACCGATCCTTTTAATTGAAAGCTGTCTTTCAACCAAGTTTGAGAGCCACCGACCAGCAAGCAGAATTCGCTCCGCTGCCCTACAAATGGCGCTGTTGTCTCTCAAACGAACTTCTTAAGTTTAAAACAATTCCTTCCCTTTATTTCAGCTGCTTTTCAGACCAGCCAACTTGTCTAATTAGAAAAAACTACGATCAACCTTTTAATTGAAAGCTGCCTTTCAACCAAACTTTTTGCAAGGAAATCCTTCAGCCAAACAATAAACCAAATAATTAATTTAGAGTATTTTGGCAATCATGACAACAATTCTCACGATTCTGTTACCAACACCAACCGTTCTTGACCTTACAGATGATCTTACAGTTTGAGAGCCTCAAATGGCTGACCTTGACCCGCGCCAGCCCCGAACAACTGAGCAGCTGAACTTCCGCAACCCGTAATAAAAAAACAAGTTTAAATAGCAAACCAGACGACGAGGCCAGTAGGGAAGCTAATTCCCCTCTAGACCAAATTGAAATCGAGTTATGAAACTCGCTGAATTTGCAATTCAAATGATTTCCGCCGGCCAAGGGATCAGTGAGATTAATCGAACGAAAAGCCAAACAACAAAAGGAGCAGGAACATTGAACACTCAACACATCCAAGAGACTTTTGTTGGCCGACTTACGCATGATGTCCCAATCTTCAATAAAATGCATCCAAATGGACATGCTACCTTTGAATTGGGTCAACGCGTCCTCATAGCCGCCCTGCGGCTGAGGCTGCGTCGACGAATGTTTGGCCTTCTTGGCCGCTGGACTAGCTTCGTAGATCGGCTGCTGATGCTGCTGCTGCTGATGGTGGTGATGATGATGCTGCTGTTGTTGTTGGTGGTGGTGGTGATGATGGGCATGGCCATTGTTGGCGTACAGCGGAGACGCCGGCTGGTGGTAGTCAGCGCCGCCCGGAGACACCGAAATGCGGGCCGGGGAGCCCGTCGAGCTGCGCGTGGTCGCCTGGTGGTAGCTCTGGTGGTGGTGATGGGTCTGCTGCCGGGAGCTGGTGCGCTTCATGGAGCCGCTGGCATTGTGGTTGGCGGCGCTGCCAGGGCCCTCGTGCTGGTCATTGGGATCGAAGCCCAGGCGATCTTTGTAGTACGAATGCGAAGTCATTTCAGAGGGACATTAAGCCACAGACGGCGGCGGATTGTCTTTTTTGTTATTTATTTTTACAATGGCACTTTCAATGGGGAGCTGGTGCGAAAAAAAGCAATTCAACTTGTTTGTTTTTCTTTTCAACCGAATGAGTCACGGCGACGATAACGCGGCGAGTTTTGTGTTCTTGAACGTGAAATCGGCCATCGAATTGCAACGCCAAGAGAAAGAGAGAAATTTGGGGATAAAAACGCGGGAGGGAGGGAGGGGCTAGGGGAGGGAAAGTCAACGGCATCGCGGCCCCGGCAACGCCGGCAATCGAGGAAGTCCCCCGTCTAATTTTGTGTACGATTTTTTTGCCGGCATTTCTGTTCCAATTGGCCGGCAGCCAAGAGAGAGAAAAAAGACGGGCAGGCCGGCCGGCCAGTCGATCGACCTGAGCACCGGAATGCTTGTCCGGCTCTTGAACTAGCCTGGCTATAAAAATGCAACCAAAAAACAGGCCCACCCAGAAATAACA